>JAGKTI010014456.1:0-21646 GCA_018397915.1 Birgus latro | reverse complement strand
GATGAGTTTGGGAGAGTGTGTAAGAAACGGAATCTAAAGGTGAATGTGGGGAAGAGTAAAGTGATGGTCTTCAAGAGAAGTAAAGCCAGTGAGTGTACAGTGAGATTGGATGGGAAGGATATGGAGAATGTGAGTGAATTTAAGTACTTGGGCAGTGTAATGAGTAAGGATGGTAGTCTGGAGGGTGAAGTGCTCGAAAGGGTACAGCAGGGAAGGAAGGTTGCTGGTTCGTTGAAAGCAGTGATAAGAAACAGGGAGGTGAGCATGGAAGTGAAAAAGTTGTTACATGACAGTATTGTGATACCAACTCTGACATATGGAAGTGAAGCTTGGACCCTGTTGGAAGGACAGAAGTCAAGAGTGAGAGCAGTGGAAATGAGTTATTTGAGAGGAGCATGTAGAGTCACATGGAGAGACAGACTAACAAATGAGGAAGTGAAGGAGCGTTGTGGTGTGGTTGAGGACGTGATGGGAAGCGTTAGGAGAAACACGTTAAGGTGGTTTGGGCATGTGGAGAGGATGGAGAGTGAAAGATTGACGAGGAGAGTGTATGTGAGTGAGGTGGAGGGGGCGAGAGGGAGGGGGAGGCCGAGGATGAGATGGAGTGGAGAGGTATATGAGAGAGGGGGGTGTGAGTTGGGACCGTGGTAGTGAAATGGCAGGGGACAGAGTGACATGGAGGCGATTTGTTTGTGGCCACCCCGTTCGGGACTGAGGCGTCTGGCAATAGATGGATAGAGTGATCAGCCTCATTCATCCCTGAGTGGCATTACATGAACAATATACCCCAACCACCCTTTAGATATAAACCTGCACAGGCCCAATCCAATTGGAGTGCCCTAATTACCCACTAAACCACCAGGCATCATAATTTGATTATGTGGTTACCACCCAGTATAGTAAATATTTTCCTGGTGTACAGGAAACCATTTGGCTTATCACTCAGCATTGAGTCACCCATAATCAGAAGGAAGAGGAATAAGTAATTGATGGAAATACGTCATCTTGTCCTTCAAACGGAGCCAGTGGTGGACCGGGTGATAGTGGAATTGGCGTAAGAAGACGTGAACCTGGAACAGCAGGCAGTTAAGAGAAGGCCAAGCGTGACTACTGCAGAGAGGTGAAAAAAAAAACACAAGTATGGTGACGGGTTTAAAAATGAAGTTGTGGAGGAACTGGAGAAAGGTGCTCGTAACTCTGAAATATGCAGAATGTTTAAAGGCATACCCCAAGATCTGGCACATCACTAAACAACGATGCGCTAAACCAAACAAAAGAAATGGGGGAACATTCCCACAATTGAAATGACTGTCGATTCGCTAGTCCGAACACCCAACCTTAGGTTTGAGATGGGTGCGCCTGAATGCGTATGTGGTGGTGCACGAGGCTCTCCCAGTCCTCCCTCCAACCCCCCTTCATCCCCCGCCACACTGCCAGGCATGTCTCCTTCCCCCAGCCCTGGTTGTCTCCCTCCCCATCCCTCCATGCTCCCCCACCCCTGCTTGTCTCCCGTGTGTGTATGAGTGTGACTGAATGAGTGAGTAAGTGAGAATGAGAGAGTGAGTGAGTGACTGAATGCGTGAGAAAGTGAGTAAGTGAGAGTGAGTGAATGAGTGAGAGAGTGAGTAAGTGAGTGAGTGAGAAAGAGAGAGAGAGAGTGTGAGTGAGTGAGTAAGATGGGGGAGGAGTAGTAAGGCAGTTTGGCAGTTCTTGTCTCCCTTCCCATTCCCCCCCTCCCCCCCTGCTTGTCTCCCCACCCTCCACCACCCCCACTTGCCTCTCTTCCACCTCTGCTTGTCTCCCTTCCCATCCCTCTGCTTTCCTCCACCCCTACTTGTCTCCCTCCCTGTCCCCTCACCCTTTCCCACCTGCACTTGTCTCCCTCCCCCACCCCAGCTTATCTCCATCCAGTCCCCCCACCCTTCCCCACCCCTGCTTGGCATGCTGCCAGCTGCCTGCCTGGCTGTCAGTTTCCTGGAAGCATCTCAGCACTGCATGTCCCATCACCTTACCTTCCTGCATGTGATGTGTGACGTCTCTTATTTTAGCAGTAGTACTTTTTATGAGGATAATAACATTACCTATTGTGTTTCTGTGTCAGTCTCTGTTGATTGAGTAAAGTACCATATGTGAGAGTTTAGGTTTTGGCATTAAACGCATCTCTGGCCTTTCTTGAGTATCTTATGGGGAAATTTCTTTGATATCCAACATACTCGCTGACCAAACACTCTCACTGGTACGCAACACTGCCGGATATCGGGGTAGGCCTGTTATGTGCCAGAGTTGACTGTGTATAGTATGGAAAAACAGCTGAGTGAACTTTAAAAGCCAATCTTGCCCTTGTGCAGAAGTATTTTGAACCAAGCTCTAGAGGGTCCTGATTTTAGGAGTACAGTGAACCCTCGTTAACTCGTGGTAATTGGGTTCCAACCCTCCACGAGTTAGCATTTTTACGAGTTAATAGGTCCCCCCCCCCACTCCCTCCAAAACACATTATACAATACAGTACTGTACATTGAGAAAAAATAAGAATAAAACTAATAGAACCTTACCTTGTTTTGGTACTGCAGGGAAGTATTCAAGCTTGGAGGAGGCCTTTGGCAGGATGAAGTGGATTGGAGGGCTCTAGGTCACTTTTCTGAGCACTTTTTAAATAAAAACACTGAACACTTTGAGCACTTAGACTACACACACTTTACTATACAGTAGTGTACTATATGCTGTGAATGAGTTGATTTTTTTTTTTTCAATTTTCCATGATAGCCTCTACGAGTTGTACCAAATTACGAAATATTGAAGTACGAATTAATGAGGGTTTACTGTAGTTACTTTAATGAAAATCAGCTCATTTGGTAAAAGATCGGATAACAGAGTATATAACCTACAGGAAAATGGGAGTTTAGTGTGTGACCACCACGCTTACACCTGTAGTGCTATGTAAAGCATTTTAAGCAAGAATAAAGATTAGTTATATCTGTTACATTTATACTATGGTAACATCATATTCTTCTTTGCACATTTTCCCCTCAAAATGAGCCTTTTCTTACCCAAGAGCCATGAACAGTGCAGCATCAGCCTTGTTCCGGTTCTCCACACAGATACCTAACAGCCATTCCATTTTCTCCATCACAACATTATGGGAACAAGTAGCCTGGACACTTGTAGTGGATGCAGAGCATGCTGCAATTTCTTGCACTTTTGCATATGATTTCAGTATAATGCATGTGGTTGACAATGAGAAGTTAAAGAAAGTACACAGCTCTGACATGCACTCCCTATGTGGGTGATAATTCACTATCTCCCATTTCTTGCCTACATGCACACACTTGGCAGGCACTGCACTAGAGGAGCTTAGGGTGTGCTTGAGAGGCATTATGTGTGGGGAGGCTCCCCACATGCAGCTCTTCTCAATAGGGTGGAGTCTAAGGCTTTTTGTCTCATTAACTCTCCTCCTGTTACTGATTCCTTTCAACCTTTGTCTCTTCGCCGCACTGTTGCATCTTTATCTCTCTTCTATCGCTACTTCAATGGTCACTGTTCCTCTGAACTGTCTGCTTGCCCCCCTCCACCTCTACGACGGGCATGTAGTACCCGTCTAGCAACAAGCTCTCATCCCTTTTCTGTCCAACTCTCTAATGCAAGAGTTAACCGTTACTCCCAGTCCTTCATTTATGCAACTGGTCAACTCTGGAACTGTCTTCCTCTGTCTGTATTTCCTACTTCCTATGATCTCCAGTCTTTCAAACGCAGTGTCTCCAGGCATCTTGAATTGAACGGATCTTGAATTTGGCTCTCTTTTGTACTGTTTTTGCTTTTTCTTAGAAGGAACAGTTTATGCAGGCCTGTGGCATTTGGTTCCTTCTTCCTTGCATTAAAAAAAAAAAAAAGAACCAGCTCGCCGCACACAAATAAAATTCACTACAGTATACACTTTTGTTAACACACAAAGACAAGGTAGCTCCAAGCACAATTGTGATGCAAGAGAGAGAGAGATGAATGGAATGCAGGAAGGGGTGCGGTGCATGTGGCCCACAAACTCATCCCTTGCACATCAGTGTGACATCCCAGCTGACTCTGGAAGGCTTTGGTGCATCTTTTGATTTTTCCTTTTTATATTAGCTTGGTAAGAATGGGTATTAAAACATTAAAAAAAGGATGTTCACAAAGAAGTTGATGGGAATCAAAGACTTTTTTTTTTTTTTAGCCTTTCATTGTATAAACTGTAATTACAGTATATGGTAACCGTGCAAAGGGATTCTGTGTGCCCTTTTTTCAGTTTGTATACTAATATGTTTTAGAATGCACCATTGTGACCATTGTGAATTAAGGCATCAGGCTATAGATAAATAGATATGGATAGTGACTCATAAAATTTCATGATTTTCATGAAACAGGATATAGTAAACCCCCTTCAGCAGTGGCCCTCCACTGTGACCCTGCCCCCCCCATTTTTTTTTTTTACAGAGTCTTTAGCATTTCTTTTCCTGTAGTCAGTACACTCAGGATGCATGTTGTAAGATACAGTTGCCTCAGTCTCTCTCTCTCTCTCTCTCTCTCTCCATATTTATTGCATACATATAGCAGACTCCCAGGCCTACAATAGGTGTATCACTGAACACTGTATGCATTCATATATGCTAGCACTACAGCACTGCCACATATACACCACCAAAATTCCCTGAATGATATGGAATTGTACTCTGCAGCAAGTGTACATACCCATGCAGAATATGATACTGTATTTCCTTTTTATTTTAACATCACCTTGAGAGTAGTTACCAGTACTAATCATGGTTATTCCTTGGTACAGGAGGCTAGAAGATGGAGGGTGAGGGTGAGGGAGGAGAGGAGGGTCTGGGTGCGGCAGCAGCAGCAGCCGGGGCATGGACGACCACCACCTACCAGACTTCAGAGCTCAGCAATGTGGTCCACATCATTGTCCCAGACCTTACCTGTATATCACAGAGTGAGCTCCCATGTGTTGAGCCTTGCTTCTCATTGTCCATATAACCCCAGTTCTGTCCTCTTACCAGCTGATTTGCTCTGTAGCTCACAGTGGAGCTTCTGCTTTCACTTCAGAATGGCTGAAAGTGAAATAACTTACTGATTTCTATACTTAACTGTATGTAACAGAATGAACTTTAATGTGCAAAGCATAGCCCATCATTGCTTACATAACCCCCTTTCTCTCATCATATATGTTGCTTTGCTCAGTAGCCCACAGTGAAGCATCAGCTCACACTCCAGAGTGGCTGACAGTGAAACAAGGTACACATTACTATATTTTATCCACCAGCTTTCATTTATCAAGTGTTCTCACCCAATTTTATATTTCAGTTTACATTAAAACATCACCTGTCCCTCCCTAAGTCTCTTAGTGCTGGTGGGATTTTTTTTTTTTTGGGGGGGTAGGGGGAGGGGGCTAAACCAGATCATCTATGTATTGCCAGAAGCCTCAATCCCATAAGGGGTGGCCACAAACAAATCACCTCCATGTCGCTGTGTCCCCTGCCATTTCACTGCCCTTCTTCCAGCTCACACCCCCCCTCTCTGATATACCTCTCCACTCTATCCCTTCAGCTCATCCTGGGCCTTCCCCTCCCTCTTCCCCCCTCCACCTCACATACACTCTTCTTGTCAATCTCTCACCTCACATACACTCTTCTTGTCAATCTCTCACTCTCCATCCTTTCCACTTGGCCAAACCACCTTAATGTGTTTCTCCTAACGCTTCCTATCACATCCACATTCACACCACAACACTCACTTCCTCATTTGTCAGTCTGTCTCTCCATGTGACTCCACATGCTCCTCTCAAATAACTCATTTCCACTGCTCTCACTCTTGATTTGTGTCCCTCCAACAGGGTCCAAGCTTCACTTCCATATGTCAGAGTTGGTATCACAATGCTGTCATGTAGCAGCTTTTTCACTTCCATGCTCACTTCCCTGTTTCTTATCACTGCTTTCAACAAACCAGCAACCTTTCTTCTCTGCTCCACCCTTTCAAGCACTTCACCCTCCAAACTTCCATCCTTACTCATCACACTACCCAGGTATTTAAATGCACTCACATTCTCTGTAACCTCCCCATCCAATTTCACTGTACATTCACTGGCTTCACTTCTCTCGAAGACCATCACTTTACTCTTCCCTTCATTCACCTTTAGATTCCGTTTCTTACACACTCCCGAACTCATCTACCAAGCCTTGCCGCTCCCCTTCGTCTTCACTTAACAACACAGAATCATCTGCAAACAACAATACAGGGAGTTTCCAAACACTGCCCGCTCTCACTAGGCTGCTCCAACATCCACTGCCTGACCTTGTATCTCTTTTATAACCCCATCCATGTACAGATTGAACAACCATGGAGACATGACACATCCTTGTTTCAATCCAACCTTCAAATGGAAAAATTCACTCAGTTCACCATCCACACGCACTGCAGCCTTAGCACCCTCATACATACTCTTCACTGCCTTCAACAACTTCCCATCTACTCCATATATTCTTAATACTTTCCACAATCCATGTCCAACCACCCTGTCATATGCTTTCTCCAAATCCATGAGGGCTGCATACAACTTCTTTCCCTTCTCTAGAAACTTTTCCACTAAGGATCTAAGAATGAATATCTGGTCTACACAACCTCTTCCCTTCCTAAAACCCCCCTGCCCTTCTCCAACTAATTCCTCTGTTATTTCCCTAACTCTGTCAATAAGTATCCTACCATATACTTTTCCTATTACACTAAGAAGGCAAATGACCCTATGATTACCATACACTTCTTTTTCCCCTTTTTCTTTGTACAGGGGAATAATTATACCTGACTTCCCATCCTCCGGGACTTTACCTTCCTCCCAGGCCAATCTGCATACCTTCCACATCCATTCTATTACTATCTCTCCCCCATGCTTCAGCGTTTCACCACACACTCCATCAATTCCTGGGGCTTTCCCCATTTTAACTTTCTTCATTGCTTCCACCACTTCCATCCTACTGATTTCTTCCTCTCTTCTCACATCCCTCCTTCTCCCAGTCATTCCCCAGCCACTTATACTTGCATTACTTTCATTCTCTGTGTTCACAATTCATTAAGGTGTTCTCCATCTGTTCACCTTTTCTCCCATCTCCACTAGTTATTTACCATTTTTATCTTTCACACCCCAACTAACTTCTTTGGCACCTGTCTAACTCTCTTTACCTCTTTCCAGAACATTTTCTTACATTCCTTCCACTTTACACTCAAACTGTAAATTCCTAGTTATTTGAGAGGAGCATGTGAAGTTACATGGAGAGACAGACAAACCAGTAAGAAAATGAAGGAGCATTGTGATGTGGATGTGGTAGAAAGCATTAAGAGAGATACATTGAGGAGGTTTGGCCATGTGGTGAGGATGGAGAGTGAGAAACTAATGAGGAGAGTGTATGTGGGTGAGATGGAGGGGGAAGGGAATATTTTCTTACATTCCCTCCATTTTACACTCAAATTGTAAATTCCTAGTTATTTGAGAGGAACATGTGGAGTTACATGGGGAGACAGACAAACAAATGAGAAAATGAAGGAGCTTTATGATGTGGATTTGGTAGAAAGCATTAAGAGAGATACACTGAGGTGGTTTGGCCATGTGGTGAGGATGGAGAGTGAGAAACTAAGGAGGAGAGTGTATGTGGGTGAGGTGGAGGGGGAAGGAGAGGGAAAGGGAGGCCAAGGATGAGATGGAGGGATGGAGTGGAGAGGTATTTGAGAGAGGGGGGTGTGAGCTGGGAGCAGGGCAGTGAAAAGGCAGGGGACAGGGCAGCATGGAGGCAATTTGTGGCCACTCCTTTTGGGATCAAGGTGTCTGGCAGTAGATAGATAGATAGAAAGTCCTAGTGCCTAGGAGAGGTTAAGGAATTATTGTTCTATTTAGCTGTTGGAAATTCCAAGTACCTAGGGGGTTAAGACATTGTTAGACTTGATTAACAGTACAGTACTGAAGCATGGTACATGCATTATTTCATGAGTACAAGTACTGTGCAGTAGTCAGCATTCTTCTGGACCAGGGACATCATATTTTGGTCATTAATTCTTTACCTGCTTAGAGTTTCCCACTGCTGGGTAAATTCATCTCATGAGCCAGTGTAAAATACTGTACTAATTATCCATTGTCTGGGAAATTGTTGAACAACTATAGACAGTTTGCCAGATTGGTTTATTACAATTTATGATGAAAGGAATATGGTACAGTGACATATGGTGTTTAGTAGTAGAGTTGTTGATGGATCTGAAGTAGAAAAAGGTTATTGCCAATATTTTTTGTATGTGAATGCATATCAAGGGGGTAGCCCTGTCTCTCAGTTTCTCAGTAACAGTTTTGGGGAATGAGGTTCTCAAGTCCCATTGATGCAGGAACACTGGTGAAGCCATAGTACCAAGGACAACACAGCACACCACACAAAATCACCATCTCATACCACATTAAGGGCATTAATGGAAGGACTCAGAATCTCCCACATCTAGAACCATACTTCAGTACTGTGTTTCTGTAATGCAGAGATTACTGTTCATAAACCAATAAACACACTGTGTGTTTGTACCACATATATCAAATAACCATTAGTACGTCATTATCATATATACTGTATATATTGTTATATCTAGCATTGAAATATTTGTTACACTCTCTCTCTCTCTCTCTCTCTCTCTCTCTCCAGTGGTTATTACTGAACATAAGCAATACCGTAATATTCTGGTATACAGTCATCCCTTGGTTATTGCACATAATTGGTACTGCACCAAGCACATGTTAACAAAATTTCCGGTAGCTAAATAGAACAGTAATTCCTTAACCTCCCTTAGGCACTAGGAATTTCTATCTATCTACTGCCAAAATGCCTTCATCCCGTAAGGGGTGCACAGAACCTGTGGGATTTATCATAATTGATATTGGGCACCCCAATGTAAACCCAAATTTTCCCTTTTACTGCAAGTTAAAACCACAAAATACATGCATACTGTTATGGTAAGTATCAGAATCACACATAGGCATGGGTAGGCGAATAGAAAATTATGGATAGGGCACAATCAGAGCGAAACACATACCATATAGAGACCCGATATAGGCCTGAGGTCTGGTTTTGAGGCTAAGGGGTTGAGAATTAATGGTCACTGTCAGACTAGGCAAACCACACTCACCGGCTTCACAACGCTAACTACCCAAGGTCCCTGGCTGCATACCGCAGGAACCTTCCAGTGGCGTCATCACTCGTGACTTAGCAGGTGTGTGCGCACGCACACACACTAACAACAATATGCTCTAACACTCTCGTCCTCTTCTTAATTTGACAAAAGATTCCAAGGACGAAGCTGGATGGTCTATTTGCGTCTGATACACGCTATGTATCCAATATATAGACTTTTGTGTGAGTACCATCAACACCCGATAGGCACTATGTATCCAATACATACACTTTTGTGTAAATACTGTCAAGACCTAGTCTATGGCCACATACCGATATGTGATGTTTCTTGAAGTATTATAAACTTTCTAGTCTCGGCTGACTACTGCACGCAGCTGCTCGGTCGAGGCACCTTTCTTGGTGAGACAATCAGCCAGTTGTTGTGATGTATCCACCCAAGATACTTCATCAATCTCCCCTCACTCCAACATGTCTTGTAATACAGCAATATCAGTGCGCAATCTCCTGTCTTCTACGCTCCTACAGGAGTAAAGGGCGTCCACCAGACTCTTGTTGTCGACGAAACACTTTATTTTGATCTTTCCACATCCAGAAACTTCATGCAATGTGTTGGTGAGATATACAGCAGTCTCAGCACATTCAAACAGCGCCAACGCCTCAGCAGATAAGGTAGATTTGACGACCCTCCTGATCTTTCTTGTCTGCCAGAATATAGGACATCTTGCCTCACTAGCATCTTGTAGGAAGATCACAAAACTTCCCTGAGATCCATTGCCTACAAGGCTGGCAAATGAGGCATCCGAAAAGCACTCTATATGACAGTCCTCGATCGGCCCCATTCTTGGAATGTATAGCTTCATGTTGTCAGTCTTCACCCTTGAGATCACCTTATTGAGTCTAAGCAAATCCACTACGGTAGCTCGGTTGCTAATCACACTCAACTTGCACACATCAAAGGCAATATCTGGCCGAGTGTGTGTGGCAGTCTAGTTGAGTTGCCCAATTAATGCTCGGTACTCCGTTTTCTCAGACTCGGACAGCTCTCGTGATTTTACTGCTGCACGATGTTTACTCAGCATGACTGGTATCAAAGATGAAGCATACTGGAATTGGTCGAGCATTATGCTGCCATCGATGTTGGAGATGACATTGAGACCAACGTATTTGAAGGCTTTTGATTCTGAACTGCCGATGAGGAATATTTGACTGAAACGGTTTATCACTTGCTGTTCGAACTCATGCGTACCAGCCCAAAGGAAGTCGTCGACGTAGATGCATACAATGCCTTTGACTTTGCCACTATTGCTCCAAGAGAACAGCGCTGAATCCAGTGATGACGCTTTAGCTTCGAGACTCAACAATTGATCTTTTACGCACAGATACCAATGCCTAGCAGCATCACAAAGGCCGTAAACAGTTTTCTTTAGTCTCCATAACTTACCATTTGCATATTCAGGCGGAGGACGTAAATGAGTAACTCTCTCAATGTCGTTACCTTGCAAGTAGGCAGCTTTCACGTCCATAGTGTGGCAATCCCACTGGTTGGTGAAGGCCAAAGAAAGTGCCAAACGCACTGCTTCTTTTGAACAAGTAGGCGAGTCTTTTCGGAGATCCACTGTGCCTTCCTCAAATCCTCTGGCGACAGAGCGGGCCTTAACAATAGGCTTTCCATTTTTCAGTTTTTCCATCACAACCCATCGAACTGTTATGGCACCGTGCCCAACATCATCTACTTCCTCATACACATCATTATTCTGCCAGTTTGTAATTTCATTTTCCTTAGCGCATAATACAGCCTCAGAGTTGAAAAGAACAAGCATTTCTGCGTCATCATCAAGCACTTCCCATTTGCTAAGATCCTTCTGCAAATCTATCCAGTCAGTGCTGCAGTCAGAGTCCCTCTTCAAATTATTGCAGTGTTTGTACTTTCCAGTGGCTTTACCTGCCCGACTCATAATCCTTCCAGACACCAACTGTCCACTTTCTGAATGTATTCCCTTTATACGTTGACCAACAGAAACTTTGGGAGGCTGATTAATCGGAATAGAAACTGTGGGAGGCTCATCAATTGGAACCACACCATCATCCGACTCGTCATCTGGTGGATAGTCATTCAACACTTGTGAAGGATCGTCATTAGGCTTCTCCTGGACAACATTGTTGTTCTCATCACTGCTGACACCACTTTCAACTGTAGTATCTTGCTCTGGCGCACGAGCTAGACAACACACGTGCACTTGCACGTAGACACAGCCGTGTCTCACCAGAATTTGTTTCCCATCTCTGCCTATTACAGTTCCGGGACCGTGCCACTCATGACTGTCATTTCTTTTGTAGAAGACTTCATCTCTATTTCGGATGTCGTTTAAGTCACTCGAACGTACGTTGTGCCGCAGAGCCCTAGCCAAACGTTCATCTGATTCAGTCTTTATAAACTCTTGTCTAGCTAAATGAAGAGTGTTCAAGTTGTCTCTCACAATTTTCGATGGTAATGAAGGTTCCAAGGCTGGAGGATCATTTCCGTACATATTAGACAGGCCAGGGTTTTGACCAAAAACAAGTTGGTTAGGAGAAAAGTCTGCGTAGTTGGTGAGAGCATTTCTTGCCGATACTGCCCATGCCAAGGCCACATCCAATTCACACTGGCTGTCAGCCATTATCTTCCTAACAATGTCACCAGTGACTGCATTTTGACGCTCACAGACTCTGTTGCTCCAAGGACTCTCTGCAGACGTTGTCATGATCTTGATATTGAAGGCCTCTCCCAATGCTCACATTTCCGCATTGTTGAATTCACAGCCATTGCCTGTAAGAATTTTTCTAGGTGCGCCAAGCACAACAATCCAGTTCCGAAATATTCCTTTGATAATGGTGTGCGCACACTTATCCGTGATTACTGTCGCATTGCAATACCTGGTTGCCATATCAACAAGGACTAAGAAATAATGCCTTCCCCAAGCTTTTGAATCCATGGCTATGGCTTCGTTAAACTTAGACGCGATGGGCAAACTGACTACGGGTTGGGGCTTGGCTTTCTTAAATCTGCAACAGACTGTACAAGCATCAGATACAGCCTTGATAGCCCGCTCCAGTTCTGAACTTTTAATTCCCACATCTGTGATCAGTTTAATTAATTTAGCCGATGTTGGGTGTCCAAATTGCCTGTGAAGCTTCAAAGCGTTTTTTTCTACATCACCCCCAAGAGATGCCAGCATGATTGTTTCACAAAATTCACGACCTAGTCATAAAGAAATTGGAAGCAAGTAATGGCCTGAAGATGAGGACTTCCAATCAATGATAGTTCCACAAATTTTGACCTTGTCACTTCCAAAGTTAATCAACATTTTTGCTTTTTTCATGGAACGTTTACTCAACAGCAAGGGAATATTGCAGTCCACAACATCAGTCACGATGGTTGCACACATATTTCCAATGTAGCAGGGCTGAGTAACACGTTTGAGGGAAGAAACTGTGACACCATCAGAAAAAGTAAACGTTGAGGATGACGCTTCTTCTCTCATAGCTTCACGTTCGTAATCAGTGAGCTCACTTAGATAGCAATTGATCCATTCAACTCCACATACAGTTGTAGAACACCCTGTGTCTAGAACAGCACATCCCCTAGATTCTTCTACTAGAGTCTGTAACTTACCTCTACTAGCAGCATCATCCGCATAGCCCATAAATACCGACAGATGCACTTTTTCAGAATTTTCTTCTTGACTGCCGTCGTTTTCATATACATTCGGACAGTCACGTGCCCAATGAAATCTAGAATCACATACGAAACACCTTGATACCTTTCCGTCAGACCCAAGTGGGTTCTGCCTCTTGCCGGTGGATGAGTGTTGGGGAATTCTAGCAGATACGGTTGAACGTTGGCCACCACCACGACCTCGATCACGTACTGCACCACCCCGCAACATTCTCCGTCCTTGTCGAGTACCTCTAACATAAAACGTTTCCTCACCCCCAACTTCGTCACTCCAAAATACTGGTTTGTCTTTCACCTCCCGGGCGGACTCCGATTCATCGTTCTGCCTGCCAGTTTCACCAGCAGAAATACAATTCAGGGCAGATTTCATGTTTTCGTATGTCACCTCAGTTATCGCGGACATCACTAGTTGTTGCTCACTGTCTGGAAGTTTGCATGCAGCTAAGAGCATAAAAGCCATCACAGAATTTGGTAGTGCCATGTCCTGCTTTGTAAATTTGAAATAAACATGCTCAAATTCTGTCACGAACTCACGAATGTTCATATCACTGGCTCTTCTGAAGTTGTACGATTCATAAAAAGCTGCAAACTGTCGACGTCCTTTGTCCACAAGAAATAAACTGTCTAATTTTTTCAGCAAGGTCTGAACACCATCCTTCTGCTTCAAAACATCCGCATCAGCCTCCGAAGATGCCACCCTCACTTTTCCAGACAACGACAGGTGAATAGCTAAGGCTTGTTTTTCTTTAGGCAAGTCCATCAGTTCGCACCAAATGTCAATGTCCCTTTTTCCAGCTCTCATAAGCAGAATCATTTTCTTGGAGACCACTTAGTCGAACACGACGCCATTTTTCGAACTACGCTCTGCTACCAGTGTCAGACTAGGCAAACCACACTCACCGGCCTCACAACACAAACTACCCAAGGTCCCCGGCTGCATACCGCAGGAACCTTCCGATGACGTCATCACTCGTGACTTAGCAGGTGTGTGCACGTGCGCACACACTAACAACAATATGCACTAACATCCACCGTCTGGGATTAGCTCCCCGAGTAGATCCTCATCTTCGAGTCCCTCAAAGCCATCAGAAATAACAGATTGGATGAGGAATTTGGAAGGAATTTGAGTGCAAAGTGGAGGGAATGTAAGAAAATGTTCTGGAAGGAGGTAAAGAGAGCTAGACAGGGTGCCAACGAAGTTAGTGGGGGTGTGAAAGATAAAAATGGTAGAAAAAGTAAACAGATAGAGAGAACGCTTTAATGAACTGTTGAACATAAAGAATGAAAGTAATGCATGTATAAGTGGCTGGGGAATGGCAGAGAGAAGGAGGGTTGTGAGAAGAGAGGAAGAAATCAGTAGGATGGAAGTTGTGGAAGCAATGCAGAAAGTTAAAATGAGGAAAGCCCCAGGAATTGATGGAGTGCGTGGTGAAATGCTGAAGCATGGGGGAGAGATAGTAATAGAATGGATGTGGAAGGTGTCCAGATTGGCATGGGAGGAGGGTAGATTCCTGGAGGATTGGAAGTCAGGTATAATTATTCCTCTGTACAAAGGAAATGGAGAAAAAGCAGTGTGTGGTAATCACAGGGGCATTTGCCTTCTCAGTGTAATAGGAAAAGTATATGGTAGGATACTTATTGACAGAGTTAGGGAAATAACAGAGGAATTAGTTGGAGAAGAACAGGGAGGTTTTAAGAAGGGAAGAGATTGTGTAAACCAGATATTCATTCTTAGATCCTTAGTGGAAAAGTTTCTAGAGAAGGGAAAGAAGTTGTATGCAGCCTTCATGGATCTGGAGAAAGCATATGACAGGGTGGATAGACAAGGATTGCGGAAAGTATTAAGAATATATGGAGTAGATGGGAAGTTGTTGAAGGCAGTGAAGAGTATGTATGAGGGTGCTAAGGCTGCAGAGCGTGTGGATGGCAAACTGAGTGAATCTTTCCATTTGAAGGTTGGATTGAAACAAGGATGTGTCATGTCTCCATGGTTGTTCAATCTGTACATGGATGGGGTTTAAAAAGAGATACAAGGTCGGGCAGTGGATGTTGGAGCGGCCCTAGTGAGAGAGGGCAGTGTTTGGAAACTCCCTGTACTGTTGTTCGCAGATGATATTGTACTGTTGAGCAAAGATGAAGGGGAGCTGCAAGGCTTGGTAGATGAGTTTGGGAGTGTGTGTAAGAAACAGAATCTAAAGGTGAATGTAGGGAAGAGTAAGTGATGGTCTTCGAGAGAAGTGAAGTCAGTGAATGTAGAATGAGATTGGATCGGGAGGATATGGAGAATGTGAGTGTATTTAAGTACTTGGGCAGTGTGACGAGTAAGGATGGAAGTCTGGAGGGTGAAGTGCTTGAAAGGGTGCAGCAAGGAAGGAAGGTTGCTGGTTTGTTGAAAGCAGTGATAAGAAACAGGGAGGTGAGCATGGAACTGAAAAAGTTGTTACATGACAGTATTGTGATACCAACTCTAACATATGGAAGTGAAGCTTGGACCTTGTTGGAAGGACAGAAATCAAGAGTGAGAGCAGTGGAAATGAGTTATTTGAGAGGAGCATGTGAAGTCACATGGAGAGACAGACTAACAAATGAGGAAGTGAAGGAGTGTTGTGGTGTGGATGTGG
This sequence comes from Birgus latro, assembly GCA_018397915.1. NCBI lineage: Eukaryota > Metazoa > Arthropoda > Malacostraca > Decapoda > Coenobitidae > Birgus > Birgus latro. The sequence continues at coordinate 6,125 of JAGKTI010014456.1, read as the reverse complement.
ATGTGATGGGAAGCGTTAGGAGAAACACGTTAAGGTGGTTTGGACATGTGGAGAGGATGGAGAGTGAAAGACTGACGAGGAGAGTGTATGTGAGTGAGGTGGAGGGGCCGAGAGGGAGGGGGAGGCCGAGGATGAGATGGAGGGATGGAGTGGAGAGGTACATGAGAGAGAGGGGTGTGAGTTGGGAGCGGGGTAGTGAAATGGCAGGGGACAGAGCAACATGGAGGCGATTTGTTTGTGGCCACCCCGTGCGGGATTGAGGCGTCTGGCAATAGATAGCATCGTTTGTGTCAGAAGAAACCAGCTGAGGTGCGTGATAATGAAGTTTTTTAGCCCCTAAATGCGTGAAAATGGCAAGATTTCAGATATTTATGTAGCAGCAGTAATGAAAACTGCTACAACCATGTGCACAGTAACCAAGGGATCACAGTATGTTAATGTTCATTGGGTTGCATATCACAGCTGAGTGCCACATGTTGTTTAAAATTGTAACTCATTTAACATCAGTGCCATTCAACAAGAGAGAGCAGCATCTTATGGTAACTCACTGTTTATTAATACTCAATGCACTTGTAGATCAGTGAGTACTCTAGGTCAGAGACATACTCTTTATTGACCAGGCACCAGGAAAATATATGTTAATAACTAGCTAATATTGCCTGTCTGAATATTATTATCTAGACACCAGGTAAATATGTTAATAACTTCATGGTATTGGCCATGGACCAGGTAAATTTATGCTAGTAATTTCTAAATGGTACTTATCCGAATATTATTGGCCAGTCACCAGGTAATTATTTGTTAATAGCTGCCTCGTGTTGCATATTTATCAGGTGCTTGTAACCTCCCCAGGCCAGCCGAGCGACACCCTGGCTACAGCCTTGACGGAGGTAACAGATAATGCAGCTCTGGTGGCACATGGTAATGCCAGTCAGCCTCAGGTGAAGGACCCACTCTCAGCTCTGGCCGCAGCAGCTGAACTAGACCAAGTCAGGAACGATGTGGCTGCAGTGAGTCATGATCATTTATCTTCGCACCCAATAGGTCTTATTCTTGGATGTGCTTGTGAAGTATGAAAAAAATTACCAGTACAGGAATTATCCACAGAACATTTGGGTTTGTTTGCCCAAAACAACAACATGAAGTAATTTAAGACACATTATTACATGGGTTCAGTGGGGTACATTGCCATCAGTTCTGAAGTTGACCCCTTAGATGGTACTCCAAATAATGGAATTATGGTGGCTCACTGGTACAAAATCTATCTAATGACCCATTGGTACCTTGAGTCTTTTTAACCATGCTGGACATTTAAAGGTTTGTGCATGTAGTGTGCCTGTACACTTGCTAGCGTGTGTTTGCACCCTGTTAGTTCATAGCAGTGACATGTATAGATTCAAGCACGCATAGTTACCAGTAATGAGACACTTTGATGCTCACATGCATTGCCTGCTACAAGAAACCCCTACATGATATGTATTGTACCATACTTGGTTGGCATGGGGACGGTTAATTTTTATTATAAGTATTCCTCTGAGAAGTTTTAGTCTTGCTATGGACCTGGTTTAAATGGATGAGAGATAAATATACAGCACACTACACTAAGTTTTGTTATAAAAAGTTACCTTTGTTAATGTTCTTTTATGTTTTTAATTAAGTCCATAGTAAAATAATGGAATAGAATCTGTTAGCCCTTTTGGCTGCCATGGGTGACTTCAGGCAACAGTAAAGAAAAGAAAAATGCCACAATCAGCCACAAATAACAAGGTGTGTTTTTTGCTTGTATGCTGATTTGTTTTTCTTCTTCTTTTTTAATGGTTTAAATTTATCCTAGTTTTCCAATAAACATAAGATTACCTTACATTTACTTCATTTTAAGGTAGAGTCATACCTTTGAAGATGTGTGTACAGTAAATGGTACCATAATAGCACACGTCATACAAATTGCGCAGCTTAAAACTTATGAGAAAAATTGTAATTGATTTTGGCCTCACCAGTCCTAGGCACCTCTTTATCCATGCTCATAAATATTCACCTACAAAATAACATTAAATTTTATATATACAGTATTATTTATTGTCTCATGCTTGTTTTACATGCTTATTTTAAATGAAAATGAAACAAAATAAGCATTTTAATTTATTCACCCGAAATAAATGGTTGAAAATGGTAGGTCTCAGGCTATGAGGTGACTGAGAAGGGTTTTAAACATCACATGGTCACTCACTTCCACTGCTGCCACTACCAACATAATTCAGGATTGCCTCATCATCAGATCGCTCAAAGTCCATAGTAGAAACAGTTGACACCACTTCACAGTCTGTCTCTGGCTGATGTTGGAAATAATCTAGCTTTTTTTTTTTCTTTTTTTCTAGCTTTTGTGCAAACATAAATGTATTCTGTTTGGCCTTCATTCCTCCCTTGGGTCATGAGGGGCCTGCTGTAGAGCTGTTGAGGGGCCTGGGGCACCCATAGTGCTGTGGAAAAAGCACAGCCAATGTGTAAGGAATGTGGTGCAAGACTGAGGGATACTGTGGAGAAATGGGACAAAGCTCCTCCTATGAGAAACGAGCTCTATTGCTCTGCCAATGAGAAATGAACTAATAGATGAGCTGTAATGCTTCCTCCACCAATGAGAAACAAGCTAACAAATGAGTTCTAATGCTCCACCAATGAGAAATGAGCTAATAAGAAACAAACTCTAGCACTCCATGAACGGGAAACGAGCTAATAAGAAACTAGTTCTAGCGCTTCACCAGTGAGAAATGAGTTTATCACACGGCCAGTGATGATGTCATAAGTGAAGGACACCTGTATTTTTTTGTGGATATGTCAGCGCATGAATTACGATATTGCATGCATGAAGTTCGATATTGTCCGCAATTTTTTACTGCGTTTCTTATAAATGTGCAGCTTAGAATTGTGTTTCGTGGAAGGTATAACTGTATACTTGAACATCAGTTGAAAAATTCTGATACAGTTTTTGAAACTGTGATCTAATTATGTTATAAAAATTGTGATGTTTCACTGCCTTTCATAGAGTTTCATAAAATGATAAAAGAAATGAATGAAGGGCTTTATTATGAAAGTAAATCATATCAAAATGTCATGAAATGAAATGGTAGATGGGGGCATCCATCATCCATTCACTCAATGTAGAGGTGACGTATGATCTCTACACATATGATCTCTACACTGAGTGACAAGCTAAATGGTTTCCTGTACCCAGGAAACCATTTACTACGCTTGGTGGTAACCATATAACCAGGGTATCTGGCAGGGTTAAGTGTCCCCCAGAATCTCCTATCTAAAATCACTTAAATCATGGCAGTAGTGTGTGTGGATGAAAGGATGAGAAGATGTGTAATGGATGCAAGAGTATATAGAGGTTGGGGGAGTGGCCTTTCTGATCACCACTTGGTGGTGGTCAGAATCAGAATCCAAACAAGATGAAGGAAGGAAAGGACAGGAGGAAGTAGTTCTTACAAGGAGGATAGAAAAGTTACAAGAGAATGGAGTAAAGGCTGAATATAAAAGGGAAGTGGAGGAGCGATTGAGTAAATATAGATTGGAGCAGATGGGGGACGTGGAAGGTGTGTGCAAGATATTCACGGAAGAAATCTGTGCAGCATGTGAGATAGTGTGTTGGGTGAAGAGAAGACGAAAGGGGGTTCAGGGAACAGCATGGTGGGCGGAAGAGGTGATAGAGGCTGTGGCACAAAAGAAGAAAGCATATAATGAGTGGATGAAGAACGGGCGTCGAAGAAGCTGAGAGACGGACGAGAGAGTTATATGTAGAGAGGAGGAGAGATGTGAAAAGATTAGTAAGAGAGAGTAAGAAGAGAGTGGATGAGGAATTTGGAAGGAATTTGAGTGCAAAGTGGAGGGAATGTAAGAAAATGTTCTGGAAAGAGGTAAAGAGAGCTAGACAGGGTGCCAACGAAGTTAGTGAGAGTGTAAAAGATAAAAATGGTAGATTACTAGTGGAGAAGGGAGAAAAAGTGAACGGATGGAGAGAACACTGTAACGAAGTGTTGAACATAGAGAATAAAAGTAATGCAAGTATAAGTGGCTGGGGAATGGCGGGGAGAAGGAGGGTTCTGAGAAGAGAGGAAGAAATCAGTAGGATGGAAGTGGTGGAAGCAATGAAGAAAGTTAAAATGAGGAAAGCCCCAGGAATTGATAGAGTGTGTGGTGAAATGCAGAAGCATGAGGAAGCGATAGTAACAGAATGGATGTGAAAGGTGTGCAGATTGGCCTGGGAGGATGGTAGAGTCCCGGAGGATTGGAAGTCAGGTATAATTATTCCTCTGTACAAAGGAAAAGGGGAAAAAGAAGTGTGTGGTAATCATAGGGGCATTTGCCTTCTTAGTGTAATAGGAAAAGTACATGGTAGGATACTTATTGACAGTGTTAGGGAAATAACAGAGGAATTAGTTGGAGAAGAACAGGGATGTTTTAGGAAGGGAAGAGGTTGTGTAGACCAGATATTCATTCTTCGATCTTTAGTGGAAAAATTTCTAGAGAAGGGAAAGAAGTTGTATGCAGCCTTCATGGAGTTGGAGCATATGACAGGGTGGATAGACAAGGATTGTGGAAAGTACAGTATTAAGAATATATGGAGTGGATGGAAAGTTGTTGAAGGCAGTGAAGAGTAAGTATGAGGGTGCCAAGGCTGCAGTGCGTTTGGATGGTCGGGCAGTTGATGTTGGAGCGGCCCTAGTGAGAGAGGGCAGTGTTTGGAAACTCACTGTACTGTTGTTTGCAGATGATACTGTGTTGTTGAGTGAAGATGAAGGGGAGCTGCAAGGCTTGGTAGATGAGTTTGGGAGAGTGTGTAAGAAACGGAATCTAGAAGTGAATGTAGGAAAGAGTAAAGTGATGGTCTTCGAGAGAAGTGAAGCCAGTGAATTTACAGTGAGATTGGATGGGGAGGATATGGAGAATATGAGTGCATTTAACACGAGGAATCCCATTGACATATGGGTACGTCGCGATGTTTTGTCACAGCTACACCCATCGACGTAGGGGTACGTTGCGCAATTGCAAGGGTCATAATTTGCACAGTTTTCAAGTTTCATGGGTGATTTTTGGTAGGCATATGTGGGAGACCTTCCTCTACCTGCTGTCAAGCGGGGATACTGCCTGGCCCCACTTAACCCCCCCTCCCCCCTCCCCCCCACACTGGGCAATTCACCTGTTACCAGTAAGCTGGCCAGTAAAGGTATGTTGCCCCACAGTCTCTCCAATGATGAAATTCACAGTGAAAGTGATTCCTGAGGTGGAGGACAAAGAAATAAAGAAGCTAGAGCAAGAGACAATCAGAAGTGATGAGGTGGTAATGTCATAAAGGAAGGTGCCATATGTGGATGTGTTTGGTGACTGAACAATGCTTCTGTTGCCTATATAAATGTGTGAAAACCAATACAGTCTGTTACCACACATAAATTCATACCAAATACATAAATAAATACGTAATTGAAAGTGGCTTGAATTAGTTAACCCTTCCATAGTTAGTTTTCTTTAGCCAGGTACCCTGAAAAAGAAGGAAAACGTAAGGTTGCATGACACCTGTATCAACATTTTTAAGCACAGGATCGCGATTTCTTTATGAATTTTCGATGTTTCTCACCAAAAGCGAAGGTTTGAGCTAATAATAAAAAATTCCAATAATGCTCGGAATTTGGGGTTATCGTAGGTTCGAAATCGGTCGGGACATGACGGGTTTAAGTACTTGGGTAGTGTGATGAGTAAGGATGGAAGTCTGGAGGGTGAACTGCTTGAAAGGGTGCAGCAGGGAAGGAAGGTTGCTGGTTCATTGAAAGCAGTGATAAGAAACAGGGAAGTGAGCATGGAAGTGAAAAAGTTGTTACATGACAGTATTGTGATACCAACTTTAACGTATGGAAGTGAAGCTTGGACCCTGTTGGAAGGACAGAAGTCAAGAGTGAGAGCATTGGAAATGAGTTATTTGAGATAAGCATGTGCAGTCACATGGAGAGACAGACTAATAAATGAGGAAGTGAAGGAGTGTTGTGGTGTGGATGTGGACGTGATAAGAAGTGTTAGGAGAAACACGTTAAGGTGGTTTGGGCACGTGGAGAGGATGGAGAGTGAAAGACTGA
>JAGKTI010014455.1:0-21647 GCA_018397915.1 Birgus latro | reverse complement strand
ACGATTTTCTGCCGAATAAAAATGTCTGTTTATGGTATTAATAATGTAATAGACATTGGATTGTCGATGTACACCCACACTCAAAAGTTCCTTCCATTTACCTAATCTGCCACTAATGGTCAGGTTAATCCCCCACCAATGCACTGATTTGTTAATAGGATGGATCGTAGATATGAAGCTTCGCTCAATCTCACGTCTAGCCGCATAAATGTCACTTTCATTTATCCTATTATTAGGTGTATTATCAAGTGCACAGATCCATATTCAGTTCCATGAGAAGTAATTTTATCGAAGTTTTAGCAGATTTCAGTTAACCCGTCACGTCCCGACAGATTTCTCCTGCGATACCCCAAAATCCCGAGCATTTTTGGAATTTTTTTTTATTGGCTCAAACCTTCGATTTTGGTGAGAAACATCGAAAATATTTCCAACCTGCGATACCCCAAAATCCCGAGCATTTTTGGAATTTTTTTTTATTGGCTCAAATCTTCGATTTTGGTGAGAAACATCGAAAATTCATAGAGAAATCGCGATCCTGTGCTTAAAAATGTTGATACAGGTGTCATGCCACCTTATGTTTTCCTTCTTTTTCAGGGTACCTGGGTAAAGAAAACGAACTATGGAAGGGTTAACAAATTCAAGCCACTTTCAATTACGTATTTATTTATGTATTTGGTACGAATTTATGTGTAGTAACAGACTATATTGGTTTTCACACAAATATATAGGCAATAGAAGCATTGTTCAGTCACCAAACACATCCACATATGGCACCTTCCTTTATGACAGTACCACCTCATCACTTCTGTTTGTTTCTTGCTCTAGCTTCTTTATTTCTTTGTCCTCCACCTCAGGAAGGTAAAGTACTATAATATTTTGGGTTTGCTAATAGAAAGTGGATTGGGGGGGGGGAGTATTTAAAGGACCGCCCCGCCTGCTGGCAGAGCCAAGGAGTCTGGAACAGACAGAATAAGTTTTGTGCGCAGCAGTGAACCAATGAGCCACTGACAGTTAGTGAGCGAACGCCAGTTAGACAGTGTGTCAGTAACAAATGATAAGTGAACGATCAGTGAATCATTCAATCAGGCAATTAATTAAGGGCTGACAGACAGTGGCAGCGAGTCCGTGACAGAGTTTGTGGAGAGAGTCCGACAGTGAGTTAGACAGTGAAGGAGAGAATGGTAAGAGAGTCATTGAGAGACAGTCAATCAGTCAGTGGACAGACAGTGAGTGAGTCGTAACGAGTGTAGTTTGGAGGTAGCGAGAGAGAGAGAGAGAGGAAGCCAGTGTTTTGCAAGTGTACCTAAGAAGGTAAGCGGCCTTAGACTAAAATCTTGATTTGTTTACGCGTCGTTCTCAAAGTAGTTATATATCCTGCGATGTAGCAGTAGAAATGATAATGATAATGATGAAAAGCCTCCTACTACTCCTACTATTACTAATAATAGTAATAATAATAATAGTAATAATAATAATAATAATTATTATTATTATTATTATTATTATTATTATTATTATTATTATAAAAAGAAGAAGACGATGAAGAAAATGAAAATGAAGACAATGATGATGACGATGATTTGGAAGAGGAGGAGAAAGTTTCCTCCGGACAGGAAAAGCATCATGAGTGACTTCCTGTGTTTGCAACTACAAGGAAAGGAGGAAGCAGAAATTCATATACCTCTTTTTCCAATGCAATCAATAACCAATAAAGTGCACTTTGTGAGCATGTGACGAGTGAGTGAGCTCCATGCTATCACAGTTTCTCTCTGATACATTTTTTCTTCATGATGGTAGCTGAACAATGAAAATATACTAGAACGAAGGTATATTTTGTAACTGAGGTGTTCAGCGATTAGAACCGAACACTCCTTTGGAAAAATCGGGATTCCAAGGGGTTCCTACACTTTATGGGTGAATATTAAGTTGATTACAAATGCAGAAAGAATTTCAGCTGTACTTCACATAGGAGCAAAGTTATTAGCTTTTGCTTAGTGTAATGGTCGGGTCAGGCCGGGTCGGGCCGAGCCGCTCATTTCCAAACTCAAGTGTGAGTTAGCATCAGACGCTGGTTTAACTCGGTCGCTCGTAATAATCTCAGTACAGTTGACCCTCCATTTTGCCGACTAATAAGGGGGAAGACAGGTCAGTTCCTGGAAAATGTCCGTACCTGTAAAACATATACGTAATATGGGTCACAAACGTATCGGTGCTCAGTTTGTGTGAAACATTTGGGACAACAGAACAAAGGTTACTGAAATATTAGTGTCCGACCTACCACACGTTGGTAGCTCTGATGTCGGGAAGTGTCATACGAGTATATTGCCAACTACCAGTATCCGCTTGCCAGCATATAACAAATGTTATGTTAAATAAACAGACATTGTTCATACACAATGAAACGATGGTAATGTCAGAATTGTTCGAACGTTTTCGGTAGGCATGGTCCCCCTGTGCATCGATACTTTTGTGACCCATAGTACTTTAACAAAAATAGTGGTGCCAAATGAGGGCGGTGATTCCACCTATAGTAAAACAAACTTCTGATCAAGGTAACTAATTCCGCACATATGCAACTCAGATAGTTAACTGATGCAATGTGACTGTAAGAAATGCTTGAAAATAAAAGTATGCCTATTTGGGGGGGCATTTTAGGAAGCGGCCAGGTCGCCCATGGCAGTGTTTACCGATGGCCGCATTGTTTTTCTTATATTATACAGTTTGTTTCTTCACTCTGTACTCAGATACACACTATTGCTGAACCTTTTTTGAGTTCGCAAATCAGCTTTAAGAGTTACAATGAGGTTCACCCTTTTTGGCTTTTTAGGTTTGGGAGACATGATGACACGATGACTGTCGCACTGGTTCTGATGAGCTAGCCAAACGGCTGGTGGTGCGATAATGGCCTCCTAGCAGACGCTTTACAATGCAGCGTCCACTGTTGCCATATCGTCCATCGGTCAATAGGGGTAATTGGCCTACTATCTATGCCTGTTAAATCCGAAATCTGTTGTTTTGGGATCGGCGTAATCGAGGGTAAATTGTAATTACAGGGAGGTTGGTTGTATATTTCATAGTGAATTCAGTGCCATGAATAAATACCAGCCAAACCTATTTTCTTACATAGAAGAAAGAAGGAACTATGTGGCCTAGAGCCCACAATATTGTTCCCATCAACTGAAAATAAAAACAAGCTAACAGAGAGTCAAATTCAAGACCTGTTCATTTTGAGATGCCTGGACACACTGCTTTTAAAAGACTGGAGGTAATAGGCAGTAGAAAATACAGACAGAGACAGTTCCAGAACTGGCCTGTTACATACAAGAAAGACTGTGGGTGTTGGTTAACTCTTGCATCAGAAGGTTGGACAGAAAAGGGATGAGAGCTTGTGGCTAGACAGGTGCTTCGCACCAGCTGTAGTGATGGAGGGATACAAAACAGACAGTTCAGAGGAGCAGCGACCATGAGGTAGTGATAAAAAAAAGAAATAAAGATACAACAGTGTGGTGAAGAGGTAGAAAATGAAGGGAGACAGTAAGACGAGGGGACGTAATGAGACAAAAAGACTTTGACTCCACATTGTTTAGAAGAGCTGTATGTGGGGAACCAGTAAGAGGAGGAGAGTTAATGAGCGAAAAGACTTTGACTTCATCTTTTTACCTTGTTTAGAAGAGCTCTCTGTGGGGAGCCTTCCCACACATGATAGTTGTACTCTACACGGGGGCAAATATAACTCGTGAAAAAAGTCAACAACAGTGCAAGGGAAGAGGAGGCATGGAGTTGGCTTAGTCTCTTGGAAGCAGATTTTTTACAAAAGAGGTAATATGATCTTTCCAAGATAAATCCTGATAGAATGAAACGCTAAGTATGTTTAAAGAAGATGCAAGATTGAGCTGAACATTACTGAAAATTAGAGGATAGCCTACACCTAGGACCCAGGTTCAAATCCTCGCTGGGGCAAGGGACAGTTTAGGGATTTGAATTTCATTAAATCAGGCTTTACTGATCTACCAGAAAACCCGCCGACATGTCGTAAAAATACCGCCGCTAATACCAATACACCAGTCCTGTATGAGACAGCCCTAGCATGTATTCAATATGGACGGTGGGTGTTAGTGCCGAAGTGGTGACATGTAGAGGTGTATGGTATGTAGGAGGACTGCTGGGCCTTGATAGCAGGCTGTGAAGCCTATTTCCAGAGTCGGACACATAAAAAAAAAACTGCAGAAGATTTTATTGGGTTGGAAGATGTAAGAACTAAGTTTTTGATGCAATAAAAAGAAGATTACTTTTACTCCAATCAGAGATATAAGCAAAGTCAGGCATTAGGTGTGCTATAGTTTCATCCGTTGTTTGTTGAAGTAACTCCTGAGAATGACTCTACTGGAAGCGAATGGAAAGGTGAAAGAAAGAGCCATATGCATATGAATGGATAGGGGTAGATGCACAGCGTAGGGAGTCATTGATGAATAGAAGGGAGTTAGAGGACAGAGCTCTGAGGAGCAGCACTATTCATAACGCTAAAAGAAGAACAGCGGCCGTCTACAACAGTAGCTATAGAATGAGCAGAAAGGAAGCTAAAGATGAGGGCACAAATAGAACGATAGCTACCGTAAGAGCGTAGTTTGGAAAATAAACAGTAATGCCAGACTCGATCAAAAGTCTTTGAGATGTCAAGTGCAACAGCAAAACGTTTGCAAAAGTCCCAAAAGGAGAATGACCATGAGCCTGAAAGAAAAGCGAGAAAATTGCCAGTGGTGGATCCATGGTGGAACCCTTATTGATAATGGTTCAGTAGGTTGTGATAGCCTAGATTTTTTTTTTTTTACAATAGACTCAAAAACTTTTGAAATACAGGATGTTAAAACTTTTGGGCGCTAGTTAGAGGGCTGGGAAAGGTCACCCTTCTTCGGGACACGCTGAAAACAGCAAACTTAAAAACGAAAGGTACAAGTTGACAGACAAAGGTGAAAGAGTTTACCTAGGCAGGGTGGAAGCACACAAGCACAGTTTTTGAGGACAAAAGGAGGTACCCCATCAGGCCCATATGCCTTGTTAATATTGAGGCCAGTGATGGCAGTAAATACTTCAACTGAAGAATTTTTAAAGTCAGCCATGAGGAAGTCAGAGGGGGGAAGTGATGGAGGAAGAACACTGGAATCGTCTGAGGTGGAACTCGAGGAGAAAGCCCGAGCTACAGAGCTATAGAGGAGGGGAGACTGATGAAGTGAAGTTATTTGAAAGGTTTTTGGCAAGGTGCCAGAAGGATCTAGCTATCTAACTATTGCCAGACGCCTCTATCCTGTAAGGGGTGGCCACAAACAAATCACCTCAATGCGCTCTGTTCCCGGCCATTTCACTGCCCTACTCCCAGCTCACACCCTCCTCTTTCATATACCTCTCCACTCTATTCCTCAACTCATCCTTTGTCCCCCCCCTCTCCCTCCTCCACCTCACTCACACTCTTCTCGTTAGTCTCTCGTTCTCCATCCTCTCCGCATGGCCAAACCACCTCAGTGCATTTCTCCTAACGCTTTCTATCACATCTACAGCCACACCACAATGCTCCTTCACTTCCTCCTGTCAGTTTGTTTCTCCATGTAATTCCACATGCTCCTCACAAATAACTAATTTCCACTGCTCTCATTTGCGTCTTTCCAACAAGGTCTAAAATTCACTTCCATATGTTAGAGTTGGTATCACAATGATACCATACTGGAGAACAACTTTTTTACTTGCATGCTTACTTCCCTGTTTCTTATCATTGCTTTCAACGATCCAGTCACCTTTCTTCCTTGTTGTACCCTTTCAAGCACTTCATACTCCAAACTTCCATCCTTACTGATCATACTACCCAAGTACTTAAATGAACTTACATTTTCCATTTCTTCGTCATCCAACCTCACTGTATTATCGTTCAATAAAGTATCCTTACTCACGTCAACGCAGGACTCCACAATGAGTAGAACTATTCAGACAGTGTTGGTATTCTATAATTATTTGTCGATTGTGGTAAAACGACTCGCTCTCTTTAGTAAGGATACTTTTACGAGTGATAATATATTCAGTGACTACATATCTCTCAAAGGCTACAGCTTTACTCTTCTTTACATTCACATGTGGATTCCGTTTCTTACACTCTCTCCCAAACTCACTCGCCAAGCATTGCAGTTCCCCTTCGCCTTCACTTAACATTTTTTTTTAATGCAAAGAAGAAGGAACCAAAGGCCATGGGCCAGCATACTGTTTCTTAAAAAAAAAAAAAAAACAATAAGAGGGAGAGCCAAATTGAAGATCCGTTCATTTCGAGATGCCTGGACACACTGCGTTTGAAAGACTGGAGATCATAGGAAGTAGGGAATGCAGACAGAGGAAGACAGTTCCAGAGTTGACCAGTTGCATAAATGAAGGACTGGGAGTAACGGTTAACTCTTGCATCAGAGAGCTGGACAGAAAAGGGATGAGAGTTTGTTGCCAGACGGGTACTACGTGCCCGTCGTAGAGGTGCAGGGATGCAAGGAGACAGCTCAAAGGAACAGTGACCATTGAAGAAGCGATAGAAAAGAGATAGAGAGGCAACAGTGCGGCGAAGAGACAGAGGTTGAAGGGAATCAGTAAAAGAAGGAGAGTTAATGAGACGAAAAGCCTTTGACTCCACCCTTTTGAGAAGAGCTGCATGTGGGGAGCCTCCCACACATAAGAGTTGTGCTCCAAACTGGGGAGAATAAAACCCGTGTACAAAGTCAACAACTGTACAGGGGTAAAGAAAGTTCGGAGACGGCTTAGCACACCTAATCTTTTTGAAGCAGATTTCACAAGAGTTGTAATATGTTCTTTCCAAGATAAATCCCGAGTGAATGAAACCCCTAGCATGTTCAAAGATGATGAAGGACAGAGCTGAACATTATTAAACATTAGTGGGTAATCCTGTGGAAGATTTTATCGGGTTGATAGGAGTAAGAACTGAGTCTTTGATGCATTAAAAACAAGATGATTATTTTTACACCAATCAGAGATACAAGCCAAGTCAGACATTAGATGTGCCATAGCCTTATCCCTTGTTTGCTGAAGTAACTGTTGAGATGGACGTTCCGGGACCCGAATGGAAAGGTGAAGGGTGGAATCATCAGCGTATGAGTGGATAAGGTTAGATGTACAGCTTAGAAGGTCATTTATGAATAAAAGGAAGAGAGTTGGTGATAGGACAGAGCCCTGAAGAACACCACTGTTGATAGATCTAGGAGAAGAACAATGGCCGTCTACAACAGCGGAAATAGAACGACCAGGAGGGAAGCTGGAGATGAAGGCACAGATAGAAAGATAGAAATCAAAAGAGGGCAGTTTGGAAATTAAATCTAGAAGGATAGAAACCATAAGAGGGCAGTTTGGAAATTAAAGATTTATACCAGACTCGATCGAAACCCTTTGAGATGTCAAGTGCAATGGCAAAGCTTTCGCCAAAGTCCCGGAAGGAGGATGACCAAGAGTCAGAAAGGTAGGTGAGAAGATCGCCAGTGGAGCGTCCCTGACGGAACCCATACTGACGATCAGAAAGAAGGTTGTGACAGGAAAGATGTTTTAAGATTTTTCTGTTAAGAATTGACTCGAAAACTTTTGAGACAGAGGATGTTAAAACATTTGGACGATAGTTAGAGGGTTGGGAATGGTCACCCTTCTTTGGGTCTGGGTGAATGAGAGCAAACTTCTACCAAGAAGGAAAGGTACAAGCTGAAAGACAAAGGTGAAAGAGTTTACCAAGGCAGGGTGTAAGCACAGAAGCACAGTTCTTGAGGACAACTGGAGGGACTCCATCAGGACCATATGCCTTGTTAGTAGTGAGGCCAGTGATGGCAGAAAATACATCAGATGAAGAAATTTTAATGTCAGCAATGAGAAAGTCAGAGGGGGGAAGTGATGGAGGAACAGCACCGGAATCGTCTAAGGTGGAGTTGGAGGAGAAAGTCTGAGCAAAGAGATCTGTTTTATCAGTAGAAGAAATAGCTACAGATCCATCAGAGTAGAAAAGAGGAGGGAAGGATGATGAGGTAAAGTTGTTAGAAAGGTTTTTGGCAGGGTGCCAGAAGGAGCGAGAAGAATTCGAGTTGGAGAGTTGAGAGCATTTAGCACGAATGAAATTATTTTTTAGCAGAGCGAAGAACAGACTTAGCACGATTCTGGGCGGAAATATAAAACAGATGTAATTCAGGGGTGGGTTGGCTTCGGTAAATTTTACAGACCCTCTCCTCGTTGCAGACAGCATTAGAACAAGCGTGATTAAACCAAGGCTTTCTTGCATTAGTCAAAGAATATGAGAAAGGGATGCATGCTTCCATGCCTGAGAGAATAACCTCCGTAATGCACAAGGCACACTCAGATGGCTCCCGACCATGGAAGCAATAATCATTCCAGGGAAAATCAAAGTAGTACTGCCTGAAGGTCTCCCAGTCTGCAGCTCCAAAGTGCCATAGACGGCGCTTCTTTGTAGGGTCCACAGGCCATACCGGTGCGATAGGACAGGCTAAGGTAATAAGGTTATGATCGGAGGAGCCCAACGGAGAGAAAAGATTAACAGTGTAAGCAGAAGGATTGGTTGTTAGGAAGATGTCAAGTATGTTGGAACTCTCTCTCCAAGGCGGTCAGGGATACGGGTAGGGTGCTGTACAAGCTGCTATAGGTCATTAAGGTTAAAATGTAAGCTTATTCACCATGTGGATCAGTGAAAGGAGAGGAGAGCCAAAAGTGGTGGTGAACATTGATGTCTCCTAGAATGGAGATTTCAGAGAAAGGAGAAATGGGTAGAATGTGTTCCATTGTAGAAGTAAGATAGTCAAAGAATTTTTGATAGCAGAATTAGGAGATAAGTAAACAGCGCAGATATATTTAGTCACAGAATGACAGGAAAGCCGAAACTAGAGAGTAGAGAAATCAGAAGAATCAAGTTCAGTAACACGAGAGCAAGATAGATCGCTGCTTAATTATACACAACAGCCACCTTTGGCTTTGAAATGAGCATAGAGTAAGTAGGAGGATAAAGAAAAGGGTTTGCTGTCAGTTGCCTCAGACAGCTGAGTCGCAGTGAGGAAGAGAAGATGAGGTTTAGAGGAGAAGAGGTGGTGGTCAACAGAGCGAAAGTGGGAGGAAAGACCGCGAATGTTGCAGAAATGAAGAAGGAGAGAATCAGACAGTGGTTCCAGGCAGCTCCTAAAGTCGTTACCGGGAGAGGGGCGGATGATGGGGGCATTTATGGTCCCCTCCCCTCCCCTGGGGACTCTGATGCTAGGTGTTTGGACCCCATTTTTTCGAATTTTGGAAAGGAAGTGTAGTGTGTAGCCTGCGTGTAGTTTGGTGTTGACAGAGAAACTTGTATTGGAGAGCATGCTGGCCTACTCTCTGTGTTACTGAGACACTGAAAAAGTTCAGGAAAGGGGGATGGTCAGGAACTAGTCCTGAGGGCCGATGATATAGGAGCTCCAGCTCTCCCTGTCATCAGCTTTCCATCTACCTCGGGGGTACTGCCCTGCTTGACTGGTGCTACAGTCTACTCCTCCCATGTATCATCAGCAAACAACAATACAGGAAGTTTCCAAACCCTGCCCTCTCTCATCCACTGCTCTATCGTATATCTCTTTTATAACCCCATCCAAATACAGTTTGAACAACCACGGAGACATGACACATTCCTATTTCAATCCAACATTCAGTCAGAAAAATTCACTCCATTCACTATCCACACGCACTGCAGCCTAAGCATTCTCATTCATACTCTTGACGGCATTAAGCACTTCCCATTTAATCCATATATTCTTAGTATATCCCATTTTCCATGTCATTCCATTCTGTCTTATGTTTTCTCCAAATCCATGAAGGCCCTTCTCTAGAAATTTTTCCACGAAAGACCTAAAGCTGAATATCTGATCAAAACAACCTCTTCCCTGCCTAAAACCTCCCTGTTTTCCAACCAATTCTTCTGTTATTTCCCTAACTCTGTCAAAAAGCATCCTGCCATATTCTTTGGCCATTACACTAAGAAGACAAATGCCTCTGTGATTACACCACATTCTTTTTTTCTCTTTGCCTTTGCACTTGGGAATAATTATACCTGACTTCCATTTCTCCCTGGGCAATCTGCACATCCTCCATCTCCATTTTGCTGTTATCTTTCCCCCATGCTTCATCATTTCACCACACTCTCCATCAGTACCTGGAGCTTTCCCCATTTTGACTTTTTTCATTGCTTTCACTACTTCCATCCTACTGATATCATGTTCCCTTATCACCACCCTCCTTCTCTCAGCCATTCCCCCACTAATTACACTCGCATTACTTTTACTCTCTATGTTTAACAGTTGCTTACTGTGTTATCTCCATCTACTCACTTTTTCTCCCTTCTCCACTATCAGTATACCCTTTTTATCTTTCACAGAGAAGAGATAAGAATGGGGGATTGGTTGATTCCGTTACCTTTTGTAGCCCTTCCTCTTGTTTTGGACAGAATTAGAATAAGTTTGATAAAACCACATTATTTTTTTTACATTAGTCACAGCATATGAGAAAGGAATGTATGCTTCCATGCCCGAGAGACTAACCTCCGTAATGCACAAAACACGTTCCGATACCTCTCGGACATGGAAGCAATAATCATTCCAGGGAAAATCAAGGAAGTACAGTCTTAGGGGCAACCATGCAGGAGCTCCAAAGTCCCAAAGCCACCTCTTCTTAGGAGGGTCTACTGCCCTTACTAGGTGATAGGACCGGTTAAGGTGAGAAGGATGTGATAAGAGGAGCCCATTGGAGAGAAAAGATTAACAGAGGAAGAAGATGGATTAGTTGTAAGGAAGAGTTCAAATGTGTTGCGGCTCTCTCCAAGGCTGTTAGGGACATGGGTAGCGTGCTGAATTTTGAATAGGAATAATGTAATGTGCATGTAGTCTGGTGCTGATAGTTAGAGGAACTTGTTCGAGGAAAGAGCAGAGAGAATTTGAGCTGGATAGTTCAGAGCATTTACTACGAATGAAATTACTTTTTACAGAGTGAAGAAGAGACTAAGCACGGTTCCATGCCTAAACGTAGAAGAGATGAGATTCAGGGGTGGGTTCATTCCGTTACCTTTTCTAGGCCATCTCCTTGTTCTGGACAGCATTACAACAAGGGTGATAAGACTAAGGTGATAAGGCTCAGATGAGTCTCAGACATGGAAGCAATACTCATTCCAGGGAAAATCAAAGAAGCACTGTTTGAAGGCCACCCAATCAGCAGCTCCAAAGGGTTTACAGCCTTTACTGGAGCGATAGGACAGGTTAAGGTGATAAGGTTGTGACTGGAGGAGTTCAGTGGAGAGAAAAGATTAACAGAGTAAGTAGTTGGATTAGGTGAAAGGAAGACGTCGAGTATTTTTAAACTCTCTCCAAATTGGTCAGGGATATGGATAGGGTTCTGTACAAGCTGCTTTAGGTCGTCAAGGATAGAAAAGGTGGAGGCTTCTTCACCAAGTGGATCACTGAAAGGAGAGGAGAGTCAATGTGGTGGCGAACATTGAAACCACCTAGAATGGAGGCTTCAGAGAAAAGAGAAATTGCTAGGATAAGTTGCATCTTAGAAGTAAGATTGTCGAAGTATTTTTCATGGTCAGTAGAATCAGGGGATAAGTAAACAACAAAGATATATTTAGGTAGAGACTGTCAGTATAGCCGAAGCCAGAGAGTAAAGAATTTAGAATTTTCAAGTTCATGATAACGAGAGCAAGATATGTTGTTGTGCACATATACATAACAGACCCCTTTGGCTTTGAAGTAAGAATAAAGTTGGAGGATACAGGGAAGAGTTTGCTATCACTCGCCTTAGCTGAAAGTTTGTGGAATAGAAGGTGAAGTTTAGGAGAGGAGAGGTGGTGTTCAACAGAAAGTTAGAGGAAAGGCCGCGAATGTTGAAGAAATGAAGAAGTGAGTCAGGCAGTGGTTCCAGGCATCTCGCTTGGTCGTCACCGGGAGAAAGGTGGATGACTGAAGCTTTAATGGTCCCCTTCCCCCCTTCCCGCTGGGCCCTGCGAGGCTTGGTGATGGGATGCCATTTTTGCTCATTTTTGAATAGGAAGTGTCGGTGTAGTGTGCATGAAGTTTGGTGTTGACAGAGAAACTTGCATTGGGGAGCATGCTGGCCTACTCCGTGTGTTAATGAAACTCTGAAAAAGTTAGCAAAGAGGGATGGTCAGAAGAAAGTCCCGAGGGCTGGTGAAATGGGAGCTCCAGATCCCCCTGTCGTCAGCTTTCCATCCACTGTGGGAGTTCCGCCCTGCTCGACTGGTGCTACAGGGTACAGAACCTTAACCATTCTGGTACTATAGTCGCGGCGCAAGACTCTGAGGTTGTTATTATCGTGCCCGGCAACCTACCATTCAAAAGTGCGTCTGATTTCGTGTATACTATGAGACGAATATGATTGGTGTATAATATGTTCGTGTATTATAATATTCGTGTATAATATATCCGTGCATAATAATATGATTCGTGTATGATACGAAATCGGAAGCACTTTTGAACGGTAGGTTGCCAGGGTACGATAATGACAACCTCAGAGTCGTGCGCCGCGACTATAGTGTAAGATTTACCCTCAGTTAGTTATGGGGAGACTACATGATTTCCAGAGTTATCCATAAGTTAATGATGGAGAGAGAGTTACCCATGAGTTACTGGCGAGGAGACCCTATAGTTGGGGAGCTTAGGGCCCAGACGTAGGTTATACTACACTATTTCGATTTTTAGAGAGTGCCAAGAGTAGCACCCACTGTGGCCTCCTTTTCTGGGGGGAAAACCCCCTTGCGGAGGGCATTTTCCCCATATTTTTCATTTTTTCTCCAAAAAGGTGCATCGCATGTGAAAAATGTATAGGGACAAGAAAACTTGGAAATAAAATTCTACACAAGTTTGTCTCTATATGTTTCTCTTTTCAATATAATAGTTTCTGGGTAAACGAGCCCGAAAGTGGAAGACGCGATTGCCGTAAATGAAAAAAATCAATTTCACGATTACTTTTCCTTTAATAACTCTTGAAAGATGTATTTCTTGATAAAATATCATAGAGATGAAATTGTAGGGTGAAAAATCCTCTTTCATTAGACATGTATTTGTCCTTCATATTAGCGTTTCTGCATACACAGGCCCGGAAATGAGAATACAATGTTTTATCGTAAATAGCACCAAAAAAAAAATATCCATCGCAGAATTAAACGACTATGTTTTTTTTTCTTTCTCTTTCAGGTGTGCTGATAAGCTGACTTGTGTACGGCAATAACTGTTGTGGACTGGCTGAGGTCATGCGGATAAATAGTGAAGTAGAGCAAGGTGCATTGAGCATGATGCTAAATTGTGGACTAGTATATGGTAGCATATAAATAGCGGATTAGTGCATGGTGATAAACAGTGAACTAGAACATGGTGATAACACCGGACTAGTGAATTAAAACTAGTTAACTAACGTATGTGATAAATAGTGGACTGCTGCATGGAGACAATGTACTAATGGTTGTTAATAATAGACAGGTGGTGGAAGCACATTGTGGATTTGCTGCAATTGTATGTGTGTCAATTTAAAATATAAGACGATGGATGATATCAACTTGGACCTCTGCTGCATTTGTCAGTCGGATAAAAATGATCGGTTGACAACACCAAGAGAAGAAGGATTTATAACACTTGGGAGAGATCTGAATGACTTTAAAGAAATTAATGCTATCTCATCTGGTATGTCAGTGCCATTTGATCAGCTAAATGATGAGTCAGGTATTACAGCAACATTTATTTCAAAAAAATGCAAAGTACCACAAATCATGTAGGAGTTACTATAGTAGCTCTCGTGTTAAACGGTTGCGGCAGATGCAAGAAACAAGTACACAGAGTACTCCGAAAAAACTCAGGTCAGCTGGGAATTCCAACACATCAGGTCGTGATGTCAGGTTCTGTGTTATCTGTGAAGGAGAAGATCAGAACAATCTGCATAAAGTGGCTACTGACAATGTCGATGCCAGTCTCAAAAGTTGGGCACAGTCAAATGAAAATTTTCTGTTACTGGGACGACTGACTGCACAAGCTGCTGATGCCCATGCAGGACACCTATTACCATGTTAAATGCTATTTACATTTGCGAGATTTGGCTCGTGCTGCACATCGTCGAGCATCTACAAGCCCTGCTCCACCTCAGTTCGATCCAATTGTCTGTGCCCAAATTGTAGCCTTTGTTGAAGATTCACAATCAGTTGTTCAATTATCAGCTCTTCGAGAGATGTATCGCACATTAATGGATAACCAGAGACACCCATGTAATGATGTCAGAGAGCTACATTCCACCCGGTTCAAAGAGGACCTTCTCAGCGTTCTCCCTGAATGGGTTGCAAATCCCCAAGGGAAGGAAGTATATTGTCTAACAAGACCAAGGTTGGTCAAGCTTCGTAACATGATTGATCAAGATGATGCTCTATTACTGATGCAGGCAGCAAAGATTTTGCATAGGTTTTGTTTGCGGCAAAAAGTCTGCATGGGCATCTTGGTAAAGTACACCTGGATTTACTGAAACACTGATAGCCCTTAGCAAAGACCACAAACTCTTCACCCTTGAGTCTCAGCACATGCAAAACTTGGAAAGAGTTGT
The DNA here is from genome assembly GCA_018397915.1 of Birgus latro. Taxonomy (NCBI): domain Eukaryota; kingdom Metazoa; phylum Arthropoda; class Malacostraca; order Decapoda; family Coenobitidae; genus Birgus; species Birgus latro. The sequence goes on along the minus strand of JAGKTI010014455.1, from coordinate 7,007 downwards.
GGTGATAATGTGCAGTAAGGGGTGTGGTTTGGCCGAGGTCAATGAAGCCAGGCACTGTCTTTTTACAACCGGCAGAAAAACACCTACTCAGGCAGCACTGTTCCACTGCTGCAGGCCAGCTTCTACTGGAATCAAGCCACCTCACTATCCCAAGAAATCCCAGATTTTAATGAATGGGGCTGGCACAAGGATGGCAGTGGCACCTGGATACCATACTGGACATCACTTGCAGATGCTAGTAATACATGTTCCATCCTACTCCACTCTGGTTGTATAATATCTTGTACTAGAAACTGCAAATGTAGTAGAGCTGGGGTCCCATGCACCAGACTGTGCAAGTGTGAAGGTGGATGCATAAACGATGACTGTAATGATGAAGGTGATGTTTAAATTGGAAGTTCTTGCACATTATTTCTTTTTATATTTCAGTGCTGATTTTGATTACACTGGGGAATTGTGTGTTTAATGTATTTTGAGGCTTGTACTATACTGCATTTTTTTTTTCACTGCGCAGGACAGTGTAACTGTGAAAGGTGTTGCATAAACAATGACTGTGATGATGATGGTGATGTAAAAAAAAAATTGTAGTTCTGGAACATTAATATTTTTATATTTCAATGCCGATTTTTATTTCGCTGGAGAATTGTGTGTTTAATTTGTTTTAAGGTTTGTACTATATTGCATTTTTGCATTGTACAGGGCTGTGCAAGTGTGAAGGTTGATGCATAAACTGTCACTGTGATGATGGTGATATGTGAAATTGTAGTTCTTGCACACTTTTTATTTTTTATATCTCAAAACTGATTTTTGTTACAATGGAGAATTGTGATTATTAAATTATATTTTGTAGTTTTGTACTATGCGGCAGTCTTTATGCCTTTCCTGGATTTTTTCTTTGTTTGTAATTTTTAACAATGAAATTGGTAGTTACTAGCAGACAAACAGACCTTGGCTAATGGACCCAACACCCCCCCACCTCCCTCCCCCCTGCCAACTCGTTGATCATGGAAGAAAGTTTTTGACAATGAATGTCAAAACAGAGATCATATTCATAATGGTCTAGTCTACATATGGGTCAAATGCATAATACATCTTTTTTGCAAAAACATAAAAATTTACATAATACTTATAACACAAAACATATATCTAATGAAAGAGGAGCTTCCACCCTACAATCTCATCTCTATGGTATTTTATTGAGAAATGCATATTTCAGGAGTTATTGAAAGAAAAGTAATAGTGAAATTGATTTTTTTTTTTTTCATTTACGGCAAATCGCGCCTTCCACTTTCGGGCTCGTTTACGCAGAAACTATTAAATTTAAAAGAAAAATACATAAAGACAAATTTGTGCACAATTTTATTTCCAATTTTTCTTGTCCCTATACATTTTTTACATGCGATGCACAGTTTTGGAGAAAAAACGCAAAATATGGGGAAAATACCCTCCACAATGGGGTTTTCTCCCCAAAAAAATTTGGGCCGCAGTAGGCGCTGCTCCTGGCACTCTCTAAAAATCGAAATAGTATAGTATAACCTACGTCTGGGCCAAATTGGGTGCTGTTAGATGAATCTTCACGATTGAGTCCCTAAGCACCCCAACTACTAAGTTTGTGCTGGAGAAAGTCATTCATCAGTAAAAGAGTTACCTACCAGTTCCTGGTGAAGATTTAAGGTCGTGATGGAGAAAAATTCACCCAAAATTCAGTAAATTATTCACAAATTACTAAAAAAGAAATGCTATTCTTGTTCTGGAAAGAGTCACTGAGGAGTTCGGGATGAAGTACAGATAACAGAAGGCCCATTGGCCCATAACAAGGTTATCTGTAAAAAAAAAAAGTCTACAAGGATCCAAACAACATGTATGAGAAAAAAAGAAAGTGAATGGCTCTCCCCCACCCAACACATTCGGCAAAAACCTACAGGAAAATATAGAAAAACACTGCCCTGTTAGAATGAAGAGGCATAGATATCATTATAAAAGTAATAAAAGGACAAACTATGCACTGTGTAATCTCTAAATTACAGATCAGGAAAAAAGAGCATGCATATTCGCAGAATGTTGTCATAATTACGTAACTGTCTCTGCCGTCAAGATACACTTGTCCCTGGAAATATGCACCACTGATATTTGTGGTCTATCGTCTCGGAATATTTGTCTAGCTGAATTTTTAAGTATCAGTAGGTTTTGCACTAACTACTGTTGCTGGGAGCTATATCCATTGTTCCACTACCCTGATAAGTAAGTTTTCCCTATATTATTACCGTTTTTTTTTTTATCACCTTATTCTTAGTCGCAGTATCATCCTGCATTTCGAACAACTGTTCATATTTAACATCGTTGAAGCTGTTAAGAATGAAAAAAAAAAATGCATTTGATTTGTTTTCAGCCGTCTTTTTTTATACAAAACTAATAATCTGGGAGGAGTAAACAGTAGCACCAGTCGAACAGGGCAGTACTCCCGAGGTGGATGGCAAGCTGGTGACAGGGAGAGCTGGAACTTTCGTTTCACCAGCCCTCAGGACCTGATCCTGACCATCTTCATTTGTTGGACATTCTCAGTGCTTTCATTTACACAGAGAGTAGGCCAGCATGCTCCTTTAATACCTCTGCATACAGCTGTCTACACCACACTACATGCACATAAGATATCACACTTTTTATTTCCATTCCCGTTAGCAATGGCAGCTTCATTAATATCAGCAAACTAGGTGGTATCTCAAATTGCCACCATCAGCCGGGTAGGGCTGGCGGCACAGGGTCCTACCGGTCGCATTCAAGCAATTGTACCGGCAGTGAGTGTTGCAAATTCCATTCATGCTCGTCAGCGGAGAAGTGCTGGTGTGGCCTTATTCTTCACCAATATTCGTGGTCTCAGCACTAATTTGAGTTCAATTCATTTTTTCCTATAGTCCATATCCCTTCTAGCCCTTTTCGTCACAGAACCCCAAATATCTCCCTCTACCGAAATATCCCAATTTTCTTTTCCTGATTACCATCTTCTTACAAACTTCCATAACAAGGGTGGCACCTGCTGTAATATAAAATCTGAATTTGCAGTTGACACTGTTTTAAACTTCACTTCAACTAATTTTGATTACTAACTGCATAAACTGAACTATCTAAATATTATCAAATATATCTGGGTAGTCTATCACTTCCCCAGTGCTTCTTCAGAACCCAGTTAAGAAACCCTAACCTTACCCTTAGCACCGAAATTACCATTTTGGATTATTTTAATGTACATAATGTAGAATGGCTATTGCATTCTGCCAGGGCTGACGATACTGGTCTAAAGTGCAAGTTGTTCTCAGAATTGTTTAATCTCACGCAGTTGGTACAGCAACCAACCAGAATACCAGATAATCCTGACCATAACACCCATCTCTTGATTCTATTCTTGACAGATAATCCAGATCAGTACAGGATAGACGAAGTACTGTCGCCACTTAGATCCTCTGACCACAATCTCATCAAAATCTCAATAATCGGCTCCTCCAAACCTTCACATTCTGAACCTGTCTGAGTGACCCGATGGCACTTTGATAGAGCAAACTGTTATGGATTTAGAAATTATCTTGTTGACATTCCATGGCAGTCTTTCTTCTCTAGTGATGTCAAGTCTACTCAGTCCCACATTAATGACTTAATACTGGCTAGTATGGATTTATTCTTACCGAGTCAACGTTTCACTGAAAGGTCGAATTCTCCAAAATGGTTTGATAGCAGTTGTTCCAGAACAACGGCCCAAACGTCATTATCATATAACTCTTACTTAAAATGGAAAACTTGTTATTCACTCTAATTTGGAATTGCTAGAAACCATGCAAAAACTGTAATAAATGTTGCTATATTAAACTTCCTTCAAAATCAAGCATCAAAATTAATTAACAGTCCTAATGGCAATAGAATATTCCGGTCAACTCTCAGTTCCTTCAATAATAACTTTAACAAGTCATCATCCATTCCCCTACTTAAATCTTCAGATGGCAACATTACAAATGACCCCTGTGGTAAAGCGAATATCATTGCCAGCACATTTGCCAGAAATTCTACCATAGAGGTTGTTAGCCAGAACATCCCAGTACTAGAACTTGACTCTCCCGAAATTGTTCCACTTAAAATACGGACTATATACGTAAAATCCGTCCTAGACAATTTACCAACCAACAAAGCTCCAGGCCCAGATGGAATTCCTCCAAATGTTTTGAAAAAGTGTTCTCCAGATCTTGCCTCTGTTCTAGCTAAATTATTCAGACTATGCATACGTACTTCTTCTTTCCCTAATTCATGGAAAGAAGCCAATATCCACCCAATTCCAAAGAAAGGAAGTTCTTCCGACCCCTCTGATTACAGACCAATAGCTATCACATCTTCTCTTGGTAAAGTATTTGAAATTGTAATTAAAAAGCATATAGTTAAACACCTTGAATCCAACAAGTTAATTAGAGAAGAACAATATGATTTACGCCACGAAAGATCCACCATTGTCTTAATCTCCTGACTCATGCCATCCATCAATCAATTGACCAACATGGAAAAACTCATGCAGTAGCCCTTGATATTTCTAAAGCTTTCAACAGAATGTGGTACCGTTCCCTGCTATCCAAACTCACATGCAATAGACTAACGTCTTTTATTCCTCTGCTTTCCTGATGTCGCAGCAACAAAAAAATAAAAGTAGATGATGTATATTCCAATTTCCACTCAATTAATGCTGGCGTGCCACAAGGATCAGTTCTGTCGCCAACCCTATTCCAAGTTTATATTAATGATCTCTTACCTGTCACTTACAATCCAATTCATTCATATGCAGATGACTCAACACTTCACAGTTCATTCACACTCAAACACCCATTTACAAAGTTTAATATCTCTACCTCTCAACTCGGTGGAGCCATCTTCATAAATCAAAACTTAAGATCAATGAATGGGCACAAAATAACCCTGTCTCATTCGATGCTAGTATAACAAAATATATACAGTTTACTAATAGACAGATATTGCCAGATTGGTCTATTACCTTCAACGCTAATAGCATTCTCATCTCCGAAAGTATTGGAATTTTTAACCCGTCATGTCCCAACCGATTTCCTACCTCCGATACCCCGCAGTCCCGAGCAATTTCGATTTTTTTTTTTGGGGGGGGGGCTCAAACTTTGCTTTTGGTGAGAAACATCGAGAATTCATAGAGAAATCGCCCTCCTGAGCCTATAAATGGTGCTACAGGTGATGAGGCACCTTTCGTTTCCTTCTCTCACAGGGTATCTAGCCTCAAAGAAAACGAACTATGGGAGGGTAAACTAATTCAAGCCACTTTGAAATACGTATTTATTTATTTATTTGGTATGAATTTATGTGTAGTACAAAACTATATTGGTTTTCACACAGTTATATAGGCAATAGAAGCATTGTTCAGTCACCAAACACATCCACATGTGGCATCTTCCTTTATGACATTACCACCTCATCACTTTTGTTTGTTTCTTGCTCTAGCTTCTTTATTTCTTTGCCCTCCACCTCAGGAATCACTTTCACCGTGAATTTCGTCATTGGAGAAACCGCGGGGCAACATACCTTTACCGGCCAGCTTACTGCTAACAGGTGAATTGCCCAGTGTGGGGGGAGAGGGGGAGAGGGGGTTATGTGGGGCCAGGCAGTATTCCCCCTTGACAGCAGGTAGAAGATGGTCTCCCACATGTGCCTACCAAAAATCACCCATGAAACTTGAAAATTGTGCAAATGACAGACTGTGGGACAACATATCTTTACTGGCCAGGTGACTGCTACAGGTGAATTGCCGAGTGTGGGGGGGAGGGGTGTCCCCACTTGACAGCAGATAGATGAAGGTCTCCCACATATGCCTACCAAAAATCGCCCTTAAAACTTGAAAATTGTGCAAATGACAGACCTTGCAATTGCGTAACATATGGGTACATCGATGGGTCTAGCTGTGACAAAACGTTGCGACGTACCCATGCGTCGACGGGATACCTCGAGTTAATGTTTCACATAACAATGCCCTCAGTGGGACCTCTCATGTCAGATCACTTGCAAAAACCGCCCCCCCCCCAAAAAAAAAAACGGATTATTGTACAGAGTCCGTAACTTCTTCACTGATGAGTAGTTAGCTATAATTTATAAGTCATGTACACTCTCAGCTTGAATATTGCTCATCCTTGTGATATGGATGTGGAGTTAAACAACAAGACAAAATTCATAAAGCTGTTGGAATTTTAAATAAACCTGCTATTATAAATAAACTGCCTTCCCTGGAAGTAAGAAGGATTCTTGCCTCCCTTGCATTATTTTACAGATATTTTTATGGAAAATGTTTAGACGAAGTTGCGTCCATTGTGCCACCTCTCCAAGCCCTCCCTTGTGCTACAAGGGCATCTTGTAGCGCTCATGACTGGAATGTCACACAGCCATATTGCAGAACTTATGCCTATCAGAATTCTTTTATTCCCCGAACTGCATCACTCTGGAAGTCGCTTCCCTGCAGTTGTTTCCCCCCGAAACTTCAACCTACTGCTGTTCAAGTCCAGCTGTTACAGATTATTTATGAATGGTGGACGCCAGTAATCCGGTGTATGGATTTTTTAAAAATTCACTTGTTTTTCCTTCCTTTGTTCTGTGATTTTAAATAATAAAGAATTATAGTTTTTCTGTCGCTTTTCATACAGTAATTATATCAGCTCGTGGATCATTTTTATAGCTTTGCTGCACTCTCTCGAGTTTCTCGTCGTTCTTAACTAGGCCCAGCGACCAATACTGGACAAAGTATCCTTGGTGTACGTTAGCTAATGAAGTAACGATTTTAGAGATGATACCAGGCCTTTTGTGATCGATGTTTCTTACGATGAAACCGCACATTTTATTTGCTTTGTTACTGGCTGCTGTACACTTTTGACATTTTTTGAAATCAGTAATGATAATTTCTAAATGAATATCGCTGTTTCCATCCGTCAGTGACGTATCAAATAAGCCGTATTCTTGTATCTACT
>JAGKTI010014454.1:0-11185 GCA_018397915.1 Birgus latro | reverse complement strand
CAGTGGGGGTGTGAAAGATAAAAATGGTAGATTACTAGTGGAGAAGGGAGAAAAAGTAAACAGATGGAGAGAACACTTTAATGAACTGTTGAACATAGAGAATGAAAGTAATGCAAGTATAAGTGGCTGGGGAATGGCAGGGAGAAGGAGGGTTGTGAGAAGAGAGGAAGAAATCACCAGGATGGAAGTGGTGGAAGCAATGAAGAAAGTTAAAATGGGGAAAGCCCCAGGAATTGATGGAGTGTGTGGTGAAATGCTGAAGCATGGGGGAGAGATAGTAATAGAATGGATGTGGAAGGTGTGCAGATTGGCTTGGGAGGAGGGTAGAGTCCCGGAGGATTGGAAGTCAGGTATAATTATTCCTCTGTACAAAGGAAAAGGGGAAAAAGCAGTGTGTGGTAATCATAGGGGCATTTGCCTTCTCAGTGTAATAGGAAAAATATATGGTAGGATACTTATTGACAGAGTTAGGGAAATTACTGAGGAATTAGTTGGAGAAGAACAAGGAGGTTTTAGGAAGGGAAGAGGTGTAGACCAGATATTCATTCTTAGATCCTTAGTGGAAAAGTTTCTAGAGAAGGGCAAGAAGTTGTATGCAGCCTTCATGGATCTGGAGAAAGCATATGACAGGGTGGATAGACAAGGTTTGTGGAAGGTATTAAGAATATATGGAGTGGATGGGAAGTTGTTGAAGGCAGTGAAGAGTATGTATGAGGGTGCTAAGGCTGCAGTGCGTGTGGATGGCAAACTGAGTGAATCTTTCCATTTGAAGGCTGGATTGAAACAAGGATGTGTCATGTCTCCATGGTTGTTCAATCTGTATATGGATGGGGTTTTAAAAGAGATACAAGGTCGGGCAGTGGATGTTGGAGTGGCCCTAGTCAGAGAGGGCAGTGTTTGGAAACTCCCTGTACTGTTGTTTGCAGATGATACTGTGTTATTGAGTGAAGACGAAGGGGAGCTGCAAGGCTTGGTAGATGAGTTTGGGAGAGTGTGCAAGAAACGGAATCTAAAGGTGAATGTGGGGAAGAGTAAAGTGATGGTCTTCGAGAGAAGTGAAGCCAGTGAGTGTACAGTGAGATTGGATGGGAAGGAAATGGAGAATGTGAGTGAATTTAAGTACTTGGGCAGTGTGATGAGTAAGGATGGTAGTCTGGAGGGTGAAGTGCTTGAAAGGATACAGCAGGGAAGGAAGGTTGCTGGTTCGTTGAAAGCAGTGATAAGAAACAGGGAGGTGAGCATGGAAGTGAAAAAATTGTTTCATGACAGTATTGTGATACCAACTCTGACATATGGAAGTGTAGCTTGGACCCTGTTGGAAGGACAGAAGTCAAGAGTGAGAGCAGTGGAAATGAGTTATCTGAGAGGAGCATGTGGAGTCACATGGAGAGACAGACTAACAAATGAGGAAGTGAAGAAGCGTTGTGGTGTGGTTGAGGACGTGATGGGAAGCGTTAGGAGAAACACGTTAAGGTGGTTTGGGCATGTGGAGAGGATGGAGAGTGAAAGATTGACAAGGAGAGTGTATGTGAGTGAGGTGGAGGGGGCGAGAGGGAGGGGGAGGCCGAGGATGAGATGGAGGGATGGAGTGGAGAAGTATATGAGAGAGGGGTGTGTGAGTTGGAAGCGTGGTAGTGAAATGGCAGGGGACAGAGTGACATGGAGGCGATTTGTTTGTGGCCACCCCGTTCGGGATTGAGGCGTCTGGCAATAGACAGATAGAGATAGACAGCTAGTAAAAAGGAATTAGTGTCTATGGCTGTGATATTGGGCAGTAACAGTAGACAGATAGATAGGCATAGAATAGTAAACAGGATTTTGTTTGGTAAACTGGGTTTGTTAAATTGGGAATTAAGTGTCCTTTTCTGATTTTTAATTGTATTTCCTGACTGTTTCCTGTTAATATCATTTTCCTGATGATTTTCCATACATGTAAAAAAAAAAAAAAATTGATAATGGAGCATATGTTTTCTAATGAACATTACATATGGTTAGGTTAGGCTAACCTGCATTAATTAAATGAGGTACGGTTAGATCAGGTATTCCATGATATTAAAATTTTCGTAGTACAAAAAAAAAAATCCTTTATTTTTTTTTGTGAAACTCACATACTGTGCTGAGGCCCTAACAGAAAAAATAAAGTTCATATTCCTACTGTGCACAGCTTTCACAGATGGGTTAGGTTATGTATGTTTACTCCTATCACAAGATATATTAAGGAAATAAAATAATATAGGGACAATCTGCAGGAGTTCCCATTGACAAATGAAAAATTTACAACAGGGATTTTTCATACTTGTAAATTCATTTTCGACACCCAGATTGTGAAAATATCCTTTATGTTGCTAAAGATTGCGCAATTCACTCATGATACTCAAATATAGAAGATCACCGGCTAAATTAATCATAAGGTCTACCGGCTTTCTGTGGCAAGTGACCATAACAACAGTCCTCCATGCAGCAAGAAAAGCTTACCTGTTTAAGGATTTTTGCATGTAATTAAAATAATCCATGGCGCCTGTGGAAACATCTGTGTGTGTGTATATATATATATATATTCAAGCCACGTATCCCCCCTATGAACCATAACATTGATCAGTTAACGATGTACTTCATGACCCGCCCATCTTTAAATATTAAATGCCGGAGGAAGGAGTGTTACCAATGCTGCTAGACCGACCAGTCCTCAAACTGCGCTAGAATATTGAATAGCAAAAGCCTCTAGCATATCGCAAAAACATGATATAATCCACGGAATACCGATAAATATGGAGAAATTTCAAGAATATAGGAAGATATCTTGCACCTAAACGATAATATAATTACTAAACGGGAGTAAAGCAAAAAACACTAGTGACGCCAAATACAGTACTTTCATGGAAATAGTCACGGAAAGATTGGTAGAGCTTCATAGTATTATAGAAAAAAATCTACATCTCTTTGCATTTAGACACTAAAATTGACCCTAAATAGAATATCACATCGGGTAGAAAAATGGTTAACTTTGGTAATACGGATCCCTGGCACCAGAACTCGAAATGGTCTTAGTGAATTCTGCATAAAACTGATTCATGCCTTGAGTATTGTTATTTCTATCAGATCTAGTTACCAAAAAAATAATCTTATCTTGTAGAATAAATTGTTTACGTATTCTGTAAAGCATTATTTTGACTTTTTACTATGACCGTTTTACTTTTATTCGTCCTTTATGAAGGTTTGACCCATCACTGGAACGAGAAGTTGAGGGAAAGGTTTTGTCTGGGTGAGTAGTCTTTATTTGTTTGTTCTTTTTCTTTCTTGTCATATTTTACGTGAAATAGGCAGAATATGCCGTGTAATTGGAGACTCGAGATCGATTGGAACATACAAAATAAAGTTTTTAAAGAGTAACTTTAAGTGAAAACAGGTTAAATTCCTTTCGCTGGTAATGGTGTCGAAAATGGCAGCGTCACTTCGCAGGTTCAGTCTGATGAATTATATTTTACTAGTTGTATTATTTTTTGACTCGTGTTACCCTCAGACGGCATTGCCCACTCTTGTGGGTGATAGCAAATTGTGAGGAAGTTAAGGGCGGTTGTTATGTATGGCCTTGCCAGAATTTAGAATTGTCTGGCGGTAGCAAAAAAAAAAAAAAAAATCTGCATTGAGGTGTTAGAGGTAAGGTAGACATATAAATCTATATACAGCGCGTAATTTATTAGAAAACAATAACACTGGATTATAGACATGAATTTGTATGGTTTGGTATGTTTTGAGAAATTTGACAGTTTGCAAATCACTAGTTTCATAGTTTCTGACCTGCCACCCCCATTAATTAGGAATTGGGGGGACGATTTTCATAGTTAAAATCGATCAGTATATTATAATCATGAGATAAACATATTTTGATCAGAAATCCAGATACTTTGCAGTTAAAAAAATAGAAAACCATAATGTCTAAAATGATGTAAATAAATATAAATGAATTACAAGCTACTGTATTTTTATACGTAACTTTTATTTTTTTTTTTTTAATCTTTCAGAAGGCATGGGACAACGATATTACTGGTATGCAGTTTTCACCCCTTAAGTATATATTTTGTAAAGTTTTTAGGGTCCTGTGGTAGTGATACTGATTTTGTTTTTATTTTTTTTCTTGGTACTCCTCAAGGGGACTTAGAACTGTCTTCTTTTGCAGTTTTCTCCAGTTTTTTTCTTTATTAAAATCCTTATCTTTTCATTTTTTGTTTCGTTATTGAAGGCCCCAACATGCCTGCGTGCGTTGGCCTTGGTCACCTAATGGCAGCTCTCTCTGCTGCTCGATCTCCCTCAGCTTTCCTATTGAACCCCTAATCCCTGAGGTCACACGCAATGACCTCGTCACGGGTCTTTTTCGGTCCGCCTCTTGCACCCCTACCCCTAACGTTAACACTTCTCACTTTCTGCACCCGGTTATCATCCCCCATTCTCTCCACATCCCCAAACCATCTTGATCTACCTCATCTCATCACAGCACCAATAAACTTCAGTCCCATTCTACCTCTCAACTCCTCAATTGTGAACCTAGCCCCCCAGTCCTCACACTCAGGGATGCACTAAACATCCATCTAATCATTGTCATTTTTATATGTTTGAGCCTGTGAATATCCTCTTCCTGTACTGCTTAGGTCTCACCACCATACAGCATCACACTCCTAACAGGTGCTGCATACAAAGATCCCAGAGCATGGAGGGAGAGCCCTCTCGGTGTCAGGAGAGGCAACAGATCTCTGAACTTCTTCCAACCACTCCTCACTCTAGCCATAGAGCTAGCTCCAGCCCCACCTCTGGGGGAGGTGGTGGCTCAGTCGGTAGAGAGGTGGCCTGCAGTCCTACTTGACCCAGGTTCAAATCTCCACTGGGGCAGGGAACAGTTTAAGGATTTGAATTTAATAAAAGAGCAGGTTTTCTGGTAGATGAGTAATCTACCAGAAGACCTGCCGTCATGTCGTAAAAATACCCCCACTAATACCAATACACCAGTCCTGTATGAGACAGCCGTAGCATGTATTCAATATGGACGATGGGTGTTAGTGCCGAAGTGGTGACATGTAGAGGTGTATGGTATGTTGGGAGCAGGCTGTGAAGCCTATGCCCAGAGTTGGACACACAAAAAAAATAAATAAATAGAAAAAAATAACTTCCAAATAACAAAAGTGTTCCTTATTCTCAAGAGACTCATCAGAAAGTTCAATCATTTCATGCCTGACAATCTCCACATGATCTCCCCGACATACAGCACACATGAAATCACTAGTGTCTCGCAGTCTACCTCTAATACCACTACATCTCTAATGCATCCACTTCACAAACACTGCGCAGTATGGAATTATTTTGCTGTAATCATACATGGCTACTCTCCATCTTCTTTGATGTTTTATTTTTTTTTGGTGTTTTCAAATTTCGATGCTTAAGAATCTTAAGGCAGCGCCACACTGGGCCAAAAGTGGCTAATGTGTGAGCAGCTTTTGTGAGGCGAAACGGCCAGCAAAGTCCAGTTGCCGTCACATGCGTGCGTTTTTGTGAGTCGAAACGACTTGCAGTGCCGTCTGCCTTGGCACCTCTTGGTCATTTGTAAACAGACCAACACGGAGTACCCACTCCCATTTCCTCAGTGTCTGCAACTGCCTCTTGTACTTCAGCAATTCCAGATCCACAAGGTAGACTACTAGAGGTTTCCTTGCTGCAGGATCCGTATCGAATACTGGTCACAGTCTGATTTCCACTTGCTTGGAAACAAAACAGACAGCCTCCGTGGCTGGTCACCTGAGTGTCTGAATATTTATTTCATGTCACAAGAAAAAAAATAGAAATGAATAAAAACCAGAAGACTTAAATTATATTTACTTAATTTTGAAGTTTTCTTCTGTGAATAATAGAAAATTTTCTCCCAGTTACAAAATTAATATAGGCTTATTTGAGTTCTAATCCCACCAGTAAGGTGTAAACGACAACTGTTATGCATTTCTCCTTGCAAGCGAATCTCGCTCACTGTGGGTGAGTTTGGCTAGTGGCTCACAAAACTGGCTCGCATGGTAGCCACTTTTGTCCCAGTGTGATGCTGCCTTTATAATTATAAGTAGTGAATGGTATTTAAATATCGGTCTTTGTTTACAGTCGCAGTAGTGCCAAAAACAGACAGCTGCCATCCTAAAACACTATTTTAGTATGGTACTGATTTGTCCTCATCAAAGTTGGTGTATTTAAACCTCACCCAAATTATCTTAATGTATCATCATTTATTCTACCCTACCCATATCAGATCTAGTTTGTCCTAACCTAACCTAACCTTTCATAACTTAACCTAATTCATCCTAACCTAACCATTCACAACTAACCAAATTTATCCTAACCTAACCTTTGATAACTAACCTAATTTATCCTGATCTAACCATTCATAACTAACCTAAATTATCCTAACCTAACCTTTCATAACTAACCTAATTTATCTGAACCTAACCATTCATAACTAACCTAATTTATCCTAACCTAATCTTTCATAAATAACCTAATTTATCCTAACCTGAGCATGTTTAATCTACTTTATCCTACCATGGAAAACAATTTCAGTGGGAAACAAACATCATTCTGAGAGAGAGATGGGGATGTACAGTATACAGGTATCGTGTAAATAGCACTCCATGAGATGGGGATGTACAGTACAGTATATGGGTATCACATAAATAGCACTCCACAAGAAACACGTATAGGTTTACTTCGATATGCGATACCCCGGCTTAACGATGGGGGTAGAAATACCACCATACCCCGTGTAAAGATAGCCAAACCCCAGTTTAATGAGAGGTTTTTATTTTACCGATTTTTATATTTTAGACTAAAATTGTGTTTAGGTTGAATTCTAAACTGTTTTTAGGTTAATGTATTTTAGCCATAGGTAGGGTAAACATTGTCATTTTGAGGTACAGTTTACTAAGTTTGATTTTTTCCAGACACATTTGATGATTTTCAGATTTTATTTGTTGGTTTTAGTGAGTTATTTACAGGTGTTAGATTTAGGTTAGCTTCTTTTACAGCTGGTAAGCCATTTAGCTTGGCTAACTTGTTTTGGGGCTCATTTGGGTGGATTTTGGACTCGGTTGGGGGAGGGAACCTAAGACTGAAAAAGGCATCCCATTACTGTACAAGTTAAATCTACCCCGATATACAGTACCCCGCTTAACGATGGGTTTTTACATAACCGATTTCATCATTAAACCGGGGTATACCTGTAGTGATATCTACTGTGGTGTGGGGAAGGACGAGTTGGCTAAACTGGGGTGGTTGTGGCATTTGGAGTAGGAAATGAGTAAATGATGCAGGCAAATACAGTGCTGATAATACAGACAGAACTGCCCCCGCAACACACAAGAAATCACCCGACGCAGTGGACGTGGAGTGTTATTTTGTATAAACGGTAGGTCATCCTGTTTTGGGGTGAAATTGGTCTTTCCAAACACCACTGCCATCCCTATAAAAAAAATCACATCCAGTATCTTGAGTACCAAAAGTTAGTTCAGATAGTGTTACCAAATGAGGAGAGAGACCTGTATAGTTTTTTTTTTTCTCCCCGGGAAAAAAATTCACATCATCCTAAAAGGATTTGCTGGATACCCGGTACCTTAATTTTTCCCTAATTCTCAGGGATGGATTTTTTTTTTTTTCTCTTATGTGTCTGACTCTGGGCATAGGCTTCACAGCCTCCTATCAAGGCCCAACAGTCCTCCTACATACCATGTACCTCTACATGTCACCACTTCGGTGCTAACACCCACCGTCCATATTGAATACATGCTAGGGCTGTCTCATACAGGATTGGTGTATTGGTATTACCGGGGGTATTTTTACGACATGTCGGCCGGTCTTCTGGTAGATCAGTAAAGCCTGATTTAATGAAATTCAAATCCTTAAACTGTTCCCTTCCCCAGCGGGGATTTGAACCTGTGTCCGATAGGACTGCAGGCCACCTATCTACCAATTAAGCCACCGCCTGCAAAGTTTTGGACTACAGAGCAGTTCATTATATCTTATCTATTCACCTATTTGTTGCTAGACACCTTTATCCTGTAAGGGGTGGCCACAATCAAATTGCCTCCATGTCATTTTGTCCTCTGTCATTTGGTTGCCCTCCTGCCAGTGCACATACTCCTCCATCTCAACCTTTGTTTGCCCCTCATCTCCCCCTCCACCTCACTCACACACACTTTTCTTGTCAGTTTCTCCTTCAGATGTGTTTGGTAATATTAAATATCAACATTTATATTATAAAGCGATTGATAATTTCGTAGTGTTAGCAGAAGTTATGTTGTAAAATGTTGAATATCGTTTGAAAATAGAGATATCTTTCAGTACAGCATAGGTCAATGCGCCTTTGTATATCAGTGAGGATGTGCTTAAAAATAATTGCACAACGATTTATCGTATACTGTACTGTATATTGAATGAATTATATTGGGTCCAATTGGGATATGTTTTTGTCTAAAGAGTCACTCAGTGAAATCTAAAAACAAGTTTGGAACCCATCTAAACTGGTACAGTCAGTCCTCCCCTAACGCGGGTATTTGCTTCTGCACTGACCTCGCGATAGGCAAATATCGCATTAGAGGGACTCTTGAGAACCTCTATATCCTTCTGCACCCCTGCCCAAAGTCCACTTTTTCCCTCCTTGTGGTGCAAAAATTTTTTTATAACCCCCCAATTTAAACCTCCTAAAAGCATTGATATGGTTATAAAAATTACATTTGGTCAATAGAAATTTTTTATTTATTGTATCGTATGTGAGGAGAAGAGCAGACACACCTTCCCGGAGATGAGGTAGAGGGGGAGAGCATCAGGCAGACTGAGGAGGATGGTGTGGGTAGGAGTTGGCCGAGAGGGGAATGCGGGAGGGAGGTAGGGGGGTCCTGATTGGTTGGGTGGCTGAGAGAGCGAGAAAGGCAAAGCGTGATCAGCAGTCGATGACATCAACTGTTGTGAGGCTGCGTGACTCCTACCACGTCCCAGCTTGCGCGGTTCCAATTACCATGTTATGCTAACAGTGCCCACATTTGAGTGTTTATTTCCTTCCGTAAAATCGTGCCGCATTAGAGCAGTTTCGCGCTACAGCACACTGCGTTAGGGGTGGAGTGACTACAATTATTTCACTTCACTTGCTGCTTATCACCAGAAATAAATATAAAGGGTAGTTTCTGTGGGATGTGAAGATACGTTAGAGTACAACATGTTGTCCCACTGCAGCTGGCAGCATAGCCAGTCCTGCTATAAATTCAAATTGAATGTGCTGGCTGTCCATCCCCTGGAGAGCAAGATGTCACTTCAGTGAGCCTAAGAGTTATGCAGTCATTTCTTTCCTGTCTCTCACAGTTTCCAACTCACCTAAGCTGGTAGTACATTATACTATACCCTCACTGTATCAAACCTTGATTTATGATACATGCATCATTCTTGTTTTTGTTCCTGTGGTTTTGTGTTCATTTGGATATGAACCTATTGGACTGCAGGCTGTAGTTGTCATGTAGTGTACCAGCCTCATTATGGTGGATAGGAGAGAATACAGGGACATTATGGTGGATAGGAGAGAATACAGGGACATCCATACAACAGGACACAGAAGCTGCTCAGTTAAATCACTGACACCGCAGTTATATCACCGACATTGTGTCAGGGCATCCCAACCCACTAGTTTATTTATATCTACTGTATAGTAATCACTCGGTTATCCATTCATGTTCCACATTCGTTCATTAGGCCTTGGCTGTATTGTAACTGCAACCAGATTTATTTGTCCATAACCGTTCATAAAAGCCCCGGCTTCGGCAGCCGGCCTGCCGTCGACAGAGTAAAAAAAATTTGTTCCGTGGCGAGGCTTGGGTCCAAGTACATGTGCCAGTACTTGTGGACAAGTACAATTACTGAAGAAAAGGACAAGTACAGGTACAGAAGATTTGCCTGGTACTTAAGTCCAAATCCTAGTACTTAACAATGTACTTAAGTACAAGTACATTTCAACAGATTATCTATTACTTTTTAGAGACATGTTTGTTTCAAATTCAGTGGCAAATATCTAATGAAGAAGCATATTATAGTAATATATTGCAGTGATATTAGTAAAATGAATATAGTTAAGCCCCCAAAAGTATCTATCTGTGTAGTACTCAGATTTAAGACAGTGAACCTGGGCCCACAGCACCTAAGACAGGTGAAGATCTGCCCACAGGGCGGTAAGAGATGCCCATAGGACTTAGTGAGTGAAGGTGATCAGAAGTGAGCCAACTCACAGGTAAAGGAAATTACACAAATACAAATTGGAAGTAACATTTTTCAAGCATGATACACCAATATCACATTGCTTGCAGACTGTCTTAAATGTGCCAGTAGTATCTCCTAGTAGTCTGAAGTGGCTCCATATGCCTGAATCCTTTTTTTTTTTTTTTTTTTTTAATGCAAGGAAGAAGGAACCAACGGCAGAGCCTGCAAAACAGTACCTTCCAAGAAGAAAAGAAAAAACAATACAAGAGAGAGCCAAATTCAAGATCCATTCATTTCAAGATGCCTGGACACACTGCATGTGAAAGACTGGAGATCATAGGAAGTAGGAAATACAGATAGAGGAAGACAGTTCCAGAGATGACCTGTTGCATAAATTAAGGACTGGGAGTATTGGCTAACTCTTTCATTAGAGAGGTGTTGCAAGCAGACAGTTCAGAGGACCAGTGACCATTGAAGTAGCGATAGAAGAGAGATAAAGAGGCAACAGTGCGGTGAAGAGACAGAGGTTGAAGGGAGCCAGTAAGAGGATGAGAGTTGAGAAGACGAATAGCCTTTGACTCCATGCTATTGAGAAGAGCTGTATGTGGAGAGCCTCCCCACACATGAGGGTTGTACTCTAAACAGGGGCGAATAAAACCCGTGTGATGCCACGATGCCACTCGTATTGCTATAAATGGTGGCTACTGGAAGACTTAACTGCAGTGATCAGGTTGCAGACAGGAAGAAAGTAAACATGTTGTTGCCTGTTCAGCCTTGAAGTGTGTGCATGAGAGCTGCCAGATAGTACTAGTACCTTACAGTAGTAGCTACAATTGAGATAAACTTATTATTACCATTGTTTTTTAATAATTTACATACATACTGTTTATTAAAACAAACAGTAGAACAATAATAACTTATT
>JAGKTI010014453.1:0-21648 GCA_018397915.1 Birgus latro | reverse complement strand
AATCAAGTTTGATTTTAATAGACGGAACATTTAAGATGCTTACACACACACACACACACACACACACATGCATCGAATTTTGACCTTGCCCTGTGATCTTAACCATTGTCTGATTGCTCTCAAAATAGAATCACTTCATTCTCGCCTTCCCATTCACCCTTACTCTAAGTTACACTTTTCAGAGGGAGAAAGAAAGCTGTAGCATCAGTCGAACAGGGCAGTCCTTCCAAGGTGGATGGAAAGCTGATGGCAGAGAGAACTGGAACTCCCGTTTCATCAGCCTTCAGGACTAGCTTCTGATCATCTCCCTTTGCTGAACTTTTCAGTGTTTCAGCAACACAGAAAGCAGGTTAGCATTCTCTCCTTTACATCTTACTCTGATTGTCAATTCCAAACTACATGAACATTACACACCACACTTCCTTTTCTAAAATTAGATAAAACAGGTATCTCAACACCAAGGCCTGGGGTCCCATGGGTGGAAGGACCTTTAAAGCCCCCCACCATCCTCCTCTCTCCCGGTGGCGGCCAAGTAAGATGCAAGCAACCACTTTCTGACTCACTTGATGTGTATTTCTGCAGCATTCCTGGCCCGTCCTAGAACACTCTCTGTGTTGAACACCACCCCTCTTCCTCTAAACCCCACATTCCCTTCCTCACTGAGTATCAGCTGACTGAGGTAAATTATATCAAACCCTTCTCTGTAGCCCCCTATTTTCTCTATACTCACTTCAAAGCCAAAAGTGGGTGTTGTGTATATGTGCACAACAACATATCTTGCTCTCCTGCTCCTAAACTTGAAGATTCTGAATTTTCTACACTCTGGATTTGGCTATCCTGCATTTTTCAAACTAATTATATATCTGTCCTGTATTCATATCCACTAACTCTGCTTACTATTATATATTCTTTTGCTATCTTACTTTTAAGGTGAGACACATCCAATAATTTCTCCATTTTCTGAGCCAAAGGTGGTGAACACTAAAACCGCCTAGAGTGGAGATTTAATCTCCACTCTAAGTGGTTTCAGCGCTCACCACCTTTGGCCCTCCGCTCCACTGGTTCACCTGGTGAAGAAGCCTACATCTTTTCTACTTTAATGGCCTAGAGCACCCTATAGAGCATCTGCCCTTATCCCTGACTGCCTTGGAGATAGTTCCAATATGCTAGACCTTTCCCTTATAACATATACAGTAAATTGGTTCCTTCTGTTAGTTTCCCAGCATCACAACCTTTTCACCTTAATCTGTCCACTAAGGCCTGAGGACCCTCCTAAGTAGTGGTGGCTGTGGCACTTAGAATCTGCTGACTGGGAGACCCTCAGGCATTACTTCTTTGATTTTCCCTAGAATGAATATTGCTTCCATGGCCAAAAGCCATCTGAGTGTGCCTTGCACATTACGGAGCTTTATCTCTCGGGCATGGATGCATACATTCCTTTCTCTTGTTCTGTGACTAGTGGAAAAAATCTTGGTTTAATCATGTTTGTTCTAATGCTGTCCAGAAAAAACGAGAAGGCCATCAAAATGTACTGGAGCCAACCCATCCCTGAATCTCATCTCTTCCATGCCTCTACCCGGAACCATGCTTAGTCTGATTTTTTTGCTCTGCCAGGATTTTTTTTTTTTTTTTACAAATGCTCTGAACTCTTTTATTCCTGCTCCTTTTTGGCATCTTGCTAAAAACCTTCCTAACAACTTGAACTCATCATCTTTCCCTCCTCTTTTCCACTGTGATAGCTCTGTAGCTGTTTCCTCTACTGAAAAAGCATAACTCTTTGCTCAGACCTTCTCCTCCAGTTACACCTTAGTCGATTCAGGTGTTGTTCCTCCATCATTTCCCCCTTCTGACTCCTTCATGACTTACATTAAAATTATGTCAATTGATTTAGTTTCTCCCATCACTGCCCAAAATATTAACAATATATTTGGCCTGATGGAGTCTCTACTGTTGTCCTCAAGAACTGTGCTTCTGTGTTTATACCCTGTCTAGGTAAACTTTTTCACCTTTGTCTGTTTACTTGTACCTTCCCTTCTCGCTGGAAATTTGATTTCATTCAGCTTGTCCCAAAGAAGCTTGACCATCCCCAGCCCTGTAACTTTCGCCTAATTGTTTAACATCCTGTATGTCTAAATATTTTTGAATCTGTTCATGACAAGAAGCATCTTTCCAATCATAACCTCCTTTCCAATCACCAGTATGGGTTCCTTCAGGGTCGCTACACTGGGGAACTTCTCACCTTCCTTTCAGACTCATGGTCATCCTCCTTTAGGGACTTTGGCAAAATCTTTACCAGAGCACTTAGCTTTCATTCGAGTTTGGCATAATCTTGAATTTCCAAATGCCCTCTTACGGTTTCTGTCCTTCTATCTGTCCTTCATCTCTAGTTTCCTTTCCGGTCATTCTAGACCTGCTGTTGTAGATGGCCACCTTGCCTCTGGAGCAGTGTTTCTCAAACTTATTTACTTCATTCTCCACCTTTGGGGATTTAACATCTTCGTGGCCCCTCCCCAGTTTTCTCTAAAGCCCCTCCCAAATAATGTGGAAAAGAACTATTTTGAAGCTCTCCATTTATTTTATTGTTAAAAACTATCAGTCAGAATGCATATTTTGTTACATATCAGTGGGATGGATGACACTGTTTGCTTTCAGTCAGTTGACTTATTCGAGGTTGTGTCACTGATAATTCATATCTCATATCTGGATCCACATCCAATGGTTTCAGCTTTTACTTTTTATTGTAGAAGGGTGGAGAAACCAGATTAGCATTAACATGTGGAAAATGGCAAGAGGACGCTACTTGCGATTTCACCAACTTTTGCATATGACTGATACACAGAGCACCAAAACAGTCAGAGATTTTTCTTCATAAACATCTCTGACAGCAGAATCATTCTTAGGGTCAAGGAATTCATCCTGAACATCCCATGGAATGGCAGCAATATCAAGAGTATCAGAGAAAGGATCCTCACAAATTTTCCTTCTTCCTCCTTGAATTCTGGAAGGTATCTTTCGAGCTCACTTTCCAAGGATTTCAAGTGCTGAATTATTTAACTTTTGAGTGATGGGTAAAGTAAGTGATCTTTTTCAATCTCGCCAAGAACAGTTGAAAGATTCTTAAACACGACGATATTTTCTGCACTCACTTTCCTTTGCCAGCTCTGGAGTTAGCAAGAAATGCTTGCATACAGTCCATGAGGTGAAATGCATTTTTCCCTTGCCTTGTAGTTTGAGATTCAGCCTGTTTAACTGCTCAAAAATGTCGGCCAGTTATGCAAGACGTGACTCTAGGGACGCCTGGTTGAAGAGACTTGATGGATTATCCTTCTCTTTCACTTCCAGGAAAGTTTAAATTCTCTCCAAAGCCAAATACTCTGTTTACAACATTGCATTTGGATGATATCGCACTTTGGAGTAAAAGGGGAGGGATTGATCCTATGAATCCATGTCTTCGAAGTGTATTTGTAGAATGCAAGAGTTCAAATAACCTGTTTTCACAAAGCTGACACATTTTACCGCTGCCCCTTGGACCTTGCAAAGGGAATCGGGGAAGGTTTTTGACGCCAGTGCAAACGCTGCATCATACAGTGAATCATTTTTTCATTCGGAGCTACTTCCTTGACGTTTTTCAGTAGCCCGATTTTTATCGCAGCATCACCGGAGCCAATCAGTACAGACTCCATAACAATTTTCCCAGGCTATTCCGTTACCTGTAAAGAAAGAATTGAACTTTTCCATTACATCTAAAGTTTTTGTCGTAGTTTCAAGCTGTGTACAGAACAGATATTCATCTTTGATGTCATGCATGAATAAATACCTAACAAACACGAGCAGCTGTGCTCAGGAACTCATATCCACTGACTTGCACAACTGTACTGCTGACATACCAGATCGAGACAATTTAATCTCCTGCATCACTTGTTCTATGATATCAGCTGAAATTGCACTAATTCTCTGTTTCACTGTGTCGTTTGTAAAGGAAATCTGCTGAATCTTAAGCGCACCTCACTCTCCAAGAATCCACTTAACCATCCGTACAGAACTTGACTTAACTGTGTGGGCCTTTTTCTTCCATGCTGTTTCAAGGGAAACCTATGCCTCTACTGCACTTAAGTTATGCTGTTGGAAAGCACCACTCCCATCTAGTATCTCTTTTCACAAAATCTGTTCATGGTGCTTGAAGAAACTGGAGTATTTCTCCGCATACTGAGGATGGATTGTCATCAGATGATGCTTCAGCTTACTAGGCCTCACAGCTTCGTTCCCCAGCATTTTGAAACACAGCTCACACTGATGTTTCTCGATGCCACCAGCGAGGATTGATGTAAATCCATTGTTAACATATTCATTACTGTACTTCCGCTTTTTAACAACACTGGCAGCCACTGCAAATGTATATAAAAATAACCAAACAGAAACAGACGAACGATAAAGTTTCAAATTATGTGGCCAATTGCACCAAAGTGAATGAATTGACTACACTAATTCAAAATCAGTGTTAAAAAAAATCTCCATTGACAGACGACTTTCACCAAACTAGCATGATTTACTTTTAACAACACCCAAGGGAATTAAATTTTATGCAGTTTGAAGTCACTGGTTTTCAGTGTTTTATTTTTATTTTTTAAACAATACTAGATTCATTTATCTTTATTTTTTGCCTCTGTTAAGTTAGATTAAGTTTCATGAAAGAAGCTTTCGAGCTGCAGCACAATTTAAGCAAAATTCGCGTGGCATCATAGTAACTATTAAAATCTCCAAATTCTCTGTATGTGGTAGCCAGGTTCACCGTCGCCATTACTTATGCAAAGATTATGTAAAAATCATGAATACACTGTAAGAAAACAATGTGAAATATCGTGTGAAATTGCTAAATGTAGCATTTCACTTTGAATAATCATATTTAATCATTACCGTACCATCTTCACACTCACAATTATTTACAATAAAATAATATATGTTGGTGCGAAAAATGGACAAAAAGGTTTCAAACACAACAAAAGAAACATAAGATACCACATATGAATGTGTAATCATCCAAAAAATCAGACCTGCATTGAAATCGGGTTTGGTGAAATCTGTTTGATTTTAACTCACTGTAACAATTTGGTTCGTTTTATCCAGCATTAATTTGTACTCAAATCATTTGGTGAAAATTAAAATTTCGACATATATTTTAAGTCAATACTGTATTTTTTTTTTGTGCAAATGGAAAATAATAATTAAAAAAAAATTAACAAAAGCGAAATTGAACAGAAATGAGATTACAAAGAAAATATGTGAGTGCAATATCAAAGGTAGAGGTGTGATACGGAAACCACCAGTGAGCTGGGAAAGCAGAGTTGAGGAATACATAAACTATAAAGCTATGTATCTAAATATATCTATTGGTAGACAGATAGATAGACAGATGCATCGATAGATAGACATACAGAAACAAATAGACTTCAGTTTCATAATACTAATATCAGTTAAAAGTATCGCAAGTGACACTAGAATACTGCACAGAAAGCAGTACGGTAGATATTTTTCACAAACTTACATCTGCAGGAACCGAGTGAGGTCATGGCCAAGAAGGAGGTTACGAATGGGAGCGAAAGAGACACACTTGCACCCTGTACACAGCCAAGTCTGTTAGAAATATCCCGTCTATAGAGGTGACTAGGACTTCTTAGGTTATTCGAGAACAACTTCACTCCTGCATATTGCATACAAAGTGTTGCTACCTAACATTATTTTCTCTTGCCCGCTCATTAGTCCAGCAGTGTCGAAGCGTAGCAAGTATATGCTGGAGCCAGAGGAAACAAGGCGACAAGCCCCCCCCCCCCACCCTCACCCGAGTGCAAGGCAGACACACTCTGATTCACTACTCACCTAGCCCATCATGGCCCCCCTAAAATCCTGCCATGGCCCCCTTGGGATCATGGCTCCCAGTCTGAGACCAGTGTTCGAGAGCTATCAGTCGTGGTATTCCTCAGGGTTCTGTCATATCACCAACTCCCTTGCCTCTCTCCATCAATGACCTTCTAAGCTGAACATCTAACCCTATCCAATTATATGCTGATGACTCCACCCTTCACCTTTCCATTCGCTTAAAACGCTGCGTCCACCTCAGCAGTTACTTCAACAAACATGGGATGAGGATGTGGCACACCTAATATCTGACCTGGCTCATGCCTCTGATTAGGGTAAAAAGTATTCGTATTATTCTTAATGCATCAAAAACTCAGTTCTTGCAGTTTTCTATCCATCATAATCTTTCGCAGGAGTATCCGTTTTTTTTTTTTCAATGTCCAACTAAGTCCTGCATCCTCATTGAACATACTGGGGGTTTCATTCTCTCGGGATTTATCTTGCAAAAATTATATTAACCCTATTGTAGAATCTGCTGTCAAGAGATCAGAAGTGCTAACAAAACTCCAGGCCTTCTTTACGCTGAAACAGTTGATGACTTTATGCAGGGGATTTATACGACCGATATGTACAGCACAACTCTGTGTGGGAAGGTTGCTCACATACAGCTCATCCCAACAAGGTGGAGTCAAAGGCTTTTTGTCTCATTAACTCTCCTCTAACTAGCTTCCTTCATCGTAACTCTTTGCTGCACTGTTGCATCCTTATCTCCTTTCTGTTGCTACTTCAATGATCACTGCTTCTCTGAACTGCCTGTTTGCATCCCTCCACCACTATGGCAGGTGCGTAGCATCCTTATGGTTGCAAACGCTCAACCCTCTTCTGTCCATCTCTTTAATTCAGTAGTTAACCGTTACTCCCAGTCCTTCACGTATACAACAGGTTACCTCTAGAACTGTCTCTCCCTGTCTGTATTTCCTATTGCCTATGATCTTCAGTCTTTTTAACGGAGTGTGTCCTGGCATCTCGAGTGAACGGATCTTGAATTTGGCTCTTATTTTTTTATGTTTTCATGGAAGCAACAGTTTTGCAGGCTTCTGGCATTCTGTTCCTTCGTCTTGAAAATGAAAAAAAAAAATGGGTAACAGCTCTATTTATGCAAGATTACCTACGAAGTAATATGTTTACTTTCGTAGGTTGGATGATCAAAGACTAGTTGAAAAGCTTATAAGTCCTCACTGATCCCATATTCGAGTTCAGCTCCTTCGATTACCCTAGTATCAGACCAGTTCAATTCAGAACCATGAAGTAGTTTTATTTTTGTTGACCATGTAATACACACCACTATACTCGTATATAAGAGAGAGAAAGAGGGAGACAGAGATAGAGAGACAACGACAGATAGAGAGACAACGACAGATAGAGAGACAACGACAGATAGAGACAACGACAGATAGAGACAAAGACAGATAAAGAGACAACGACAGATAAAGACACAATGACAGATAAAGACACGACAGATAAAGAGACAGACAGAGACAGAGAGAGACAGACGAATAAAATTACCTAGAGAAACATTGATAGGGCAACACAAAATTTATCCAGTAACCAAGTCACAGGCAGTTTATGACAAATGACTATTTTTATGAAACAAAATGTGGATAAACATTTTATTATTCCAAATATACTGCATTATGAAGATAATTCAGTTATATATTACAACTAACATAATATGGCACACATAGTGCATGAAAACCAGCAAAGTATAAAGACCGTGTAGGCTAGATGTCGGTGTGATAAGGAAATATGTATTTCATAGTATTTATTTTATATTTATTACAACATGAAACGAAGTGACGTATTCCCCGCAAGGAGAACTTGAAGGATGGAAAAAAATAGTGTCCTATGTAGCCCCGATACTTTCGGTTATTTATGCATGTTCATACATGTGTAAAAGGTCATGAATTTCATTTCATTCATTCACGGAGCAATCCTCAACTCCTCCCATCCAATATATAAATAAATTTAATATTGATACAATCAGGTAAACAAACATACAATATAATCTTCAACATGTCAAATTATGTCTTAATATTTAGTCCACCTTTCATCGCATTCTATTACCTCTTGTAATCGCTGTAGCATAGATGCAGCATTATTATATATGATGTGTGCATTGCGTCTGAACGTCTCCCACTCAGCCCTGCTGTGATCCAGTAACTGGCGGGAGGTTTGCTCTTGGCCAGGCACCCATGAATTAACGATGCTTCCTCACACATTTTCTATAGGGTCGAGGTCACATCCCCTGCTAAGCCATTCCAGAAGCTCTAAATGTCGTTGCTCCTCAAACCAGCTCCTGACAAATCTCGCTGTGTGGATGGGCGAATTATCCTATGAATGGAGAGAAAATAGGACAGGTTAACGATTGTCTTACAGAGTTCACAGGCGGTTGTAAAGTTCTTTCCTACTGCTTGTAGATTATGATAGAATCATTCTAGTGAAAATTTATTTATCTACCGTTTGGCATAATGAACTTAGTATTAAGAGCCAGTAAATACCCATATGATTGTCAAACTGATCTTGGTAGTACGAATGGTAGTTCATATGAATAAGACCCTGATGCACTGACTTAATAAATCATGAAACGGCGTTTAATTATAAATGTGACTAATAGTGTATGACATAGGCTATATATATTTACTATTGAAAATAATGCATAAAGATGATCTGTTCAGGATAGGGCAAGGCAAAACTATACACTAGGCAGCATTACCTCTTCCATGATCTCCTATATATTTTTCAGCGTTGAACCTCCCGTGTATCTCTGCAATTTCTTCTATTCCATGGAGGTGTATCCAACGCCACACATTGGCCGGCACTTGGCCACTCCTACCCACCTCGTAGATGTTGCGCCTATTGTACCAAATACCATTTAGCCTCCAACAGTGAAGTCGGCCATGGGTTGACGATGAAAATGTCTTCTCATTTGAGATGACGACTCGGCCCCTGTATGATAAATCTTGATCGACATGCTGCTGAGCAAAGCGAAGCCTAGCCTCACGATGTCTATCGTCAAGTATTCTTTTCACTGCAGGAGATCGGTGATGATGTCTAGTTTCGTGCAGTCGCCTCCTAACAGTTTCCACAGACTCCTCCTAACAGTTTCCACACACACACACACATTCATATGCAGCCTTTCTTGGATAGTGGCTACATTGGTGAAAGGATCGTTCTGAACTTCGCTAATTATTTGTCTGTCCTCTT
Organism: Birgus latro; assembly: GCA_018397915.1. Lineage (NCBI taxonomy): Eukaryota > Metazoa > Arthropoda > Malacostraca > Decapoda > Coenobitidae > Birgus > Birgus latro. The sequence continues at coordinate 12,531 of JAGKTI010014453.1, read as the reverse complement.
GAGGGGTGGTTTTTCTCGGTGCTCCACACACAGGGCGACCTAGTAGGGATCCCGGCAGATTCTTCCCATGTTCGAATCCACCGTAACACAGTTGGCTTAGATAAACCGAGGTGTGGCCCCTATGTCTACTACAGTGTGGCCTGCCTCCTTCATTCCAATAATCTGGCCTCACTTTGCTAATTTGTCCCGAGCTGCATCCATTGTCTAAGGCTATCTTTTCCTGGCGGTGATGAAACAGGTTATGAGAAGAAAATCGTGCCACGAGATATCAGAACACCTCGGATTCCGAGTAGTAAATCCTGGAGGGAGGGGGTGTGGGGGGGATATGGATAAACACCTTCCTTGCAGATGGTTTGGCTAATTTACAATTTACAAATTGCACTCCCCCCCCCCCCCCCCCCGCCTCCGCGCAAACCAACTCATTCTGGAGCACGCGGCTGGCTCGGCCGGTTATTTTCCACCGTAAACTGTGGGGCTCTGCAGTATTCAGCCAGCATGGATCAAGGCATGAATGATGAGAGGGTGGCTGTGGCCAGGCAAAGCAGTGCTATGTATGACACAAACAATCCCAAACACTGCAGGGTGGGAAGAGAAATCAACCCGACCCAGCAAGAAATTAGAGAGTGAGCAATGGCTGGAATCAGGCAGTCTTCACCATCTCAAGGATGCAGAGAGAGAGAACTAGTAGCGGAGAAATCAACACGCGGTGCTGGCAGAACCATGGCAGTCAAGGCTGTGGGGCAGATTTAGTGGTTCCACGTCCGGAGGGGCTACGGCCTCGTGACTCGCCGGGACATGAGGGGGGGGGGGGATGTGTTCCTTCACCACTCCTCCATCGTGGCCCACACTCTGCCCATCCTGTGCCCTCTGTTGCTGCTGGCGAGGAGGTGGAGTTTGTTGAACAGGAGGATGCCAAAGGCCCTGTAGCTGTTTCTGTCACCGATCCTGCAGGCCAGGCAGTGAGGGGCTCACCCCAAGCACTCCCCCGTCGTCGGCGTCGGCGTCAGCCACCATCTGATGTTCCTGCCTCCTTCCCTGCCTCCTCTGCCTCCACCATCATCGCCATTTGTGTGGAGGTTGCTAAGAGGAAAGATAAAAGATTAGATTTTAGTGTTGTAATGAGGGATTCTATAGCTGAGCCTTAGAGTGTGATAGGACTGCCCTGTCACCTATACTATCGACACAATCTCATTATCTGGTTGTAACTGTTTTGTCAAGTAATCTTTTTATAAAAATATTACTTCGTTTATTATGTTCACTCTTGAATGCTGCCAAGCCTCGTTTCTAATGTGAATATCACTTTCTTCGACCTTTGGGTATTTTATATTTCCCATTTTAATCCTCTTGCTCGTACTCTCGACAAAAATGAACGCATAGAAAAATGAATGGATGAGAGTAGGGAACATTTAAAACTTTTTCGTAGCACTGGTCGGCCTAAGCAGATTATAGTGTAGCCGTTAATAACACTGGAAGAATGTCGGAACAATGACACAAGACGTTTTAATATTTGGACGATGCCGGAATAGATATATTAGCTCAATGTGACTGTGATAATGGCACGACACATTTATAAATTCTATGAAGTCCTGCAAAACTTAATACAATCATTAAACTGGCAAATTTTCATTAGTAACTGGAGTAATATATTATACGTATCATATGGAGTAACGTGCAGTAAACTCCGGACGTTCAGATGCTTCACAACATGCTTCATAAACCTCAGAAGCTATCTGGGCAAATGGACGGAGGGGGGAGTGTAGAGGAGGAGAATGTCACATTGCCACATTCATCATATCGCCAACCATGAAAGGAACGAAAATTCTGTGGCCAATAGTAAGTGTTACTTAATGCACAAACTGTTCCCGTCATAAGACATATCGTTGCAGGCCCTAGAATGACAGTTTACTCCGAACTCCAACATCCCGTTTCTCCGGATTTCTCTTTTGAGGGATTATGTTTTTGTCAGGTTAGTAATATCATTCAAATACAAGGGCAAACATTAACACTGCCCTGTTATGTAGTTACAAATAAGCATTAAGTCTAACATCTAACATTGATAGACCAGGCAAGCTAAAATAGGCTACAGCTCAAGATACTCGTGGCTCACCTTAACAGAGGGTTTTGGAACATCCCTTAAACACACCTGCAAAGGTAAAGATTCATTAGCACCTCATATATGTATACATTTAATACAGCTTTTTAAATTAAAGACTCCTTTACCAAGTTAAGCAATTAGAAAAATCATTAATTTATAAGCATTACTATCATACATTATAACTGTAGGCCAGTCATAGTTAAAACAAAACCAAATTCCAAAACCTTCAACCCTTTTACAACAAAACGAAATATGAACGTAAAACATAAACGTAAGAAAACATATATCACAAAAGTAACCTCAGACCACGTAGCACTCACTGATCTCAGCCACTCTCCTCTCTCCTCCCTCATCACCTCGCCTCCTGTTTTATTCGGAGCTTCGACTCAGTGAAACGATACAGATGATACACAACTGGACTGTTCGAAGTATGAGTGCCAGTAGCCCTGTCATAGTCGGGACAACTCTAGTATTCTATTACAACTAATGCCAGACAATTTTATTCAGCATAGTGAGTCATAGGAGACTGGGAATGCAAACACTCTGTTTGTGTCTGTGTATGTCTGCCTGTCTGTCGGTCTGTCTTTGTGTCTTTGTGTCTGTCTCTGTCTTTGTGTCTGTCTGTCTCTCTCTCATTCTGTCTGTCTTTGTAACTATTCTTTTACTATTCTTTCATTCAGTTTCTGTGGGAAATTTTCAAAGTGGAGATGCTTGTTGTGTCCTTCATGAACCTTCCTCACCACCAGACGTCATGTATCTCTTGACGTAAAACAAAACTGTCTTTGACTAGCAAGAATTAGTTATAAAAAGACGACCATAGACTAAAAAGGTTGAGGACACGTAAACAAAAATAATCAGGTCAAAAACTGAGGTTCCTGTGACTCACTTTCAGACTCACTCTCAGCTGAATAAAATCGCCTGGCGTCGGCTGGACTGGAATACCAGAGGAGTATTGTACATGAGAAGGATATTGGTGAAAGTATCAGCATTCCTATGACTCACATGCGTAAAAAAAAAAAAAAAATCCTGGCATTAGCTGGGATACAGTACTTGATTTACAGGGGTTAGTGGTAACATGGTTGGCATTCCTAGGCTCCCATGACTCATTAAGCCGAACAAAATCGTCTTTTATTAGATGGAGAATACTCTAGTTGGCCTGACCATGAGAGGATTTGGCAAGTTTCGAACAGTCCGTTGTGTCTTTTTTTTTTTTTTATGAGTCCGACTTTGGGGATAGGTTTCAGAGCCTGCTATCAAGGCCCAGAAGTCCTCCTACATACCATACACCTTTACATGTCACCACTTCGGCGCTAACACTCACCGTCCATATTGGATACATGGTAGGCTGTCTCATACAGGACTGGTGTATTGGTATTAAAGGGGGTGTTTTTACGACATGTCGGCGGGTCTTCTGGTAGATCAGTAAAGTCTGATTTAATGAAATTCAGATCCTTAAACTGTTCCCTGCCCCAGCGGGGATTTGAATCTGGGTCCATTAGAACTACAGGCCACCTCTCTACCGATTGAGCCACGGCCTCTGTATCGTTTCACTGAGTCGAAGCTCCGAATAAAACCGGAGGCGAGGTGATGAGGGAGAAGAGGAGAGTGGCTGAGGTCAGTGGGTGTTGAGTGGTCTGACGGGATCAACTTCTTCGGTCATACACGGTAAAACAAATTTTTTTTTTGAGTAAATATTTTTATTTTATCTAGTAAAAAGAGTTGATAGTTTAAATAATTTTAGTTTGCGGTGGAAATATGACATAGTAAAAACATCTCATAAAAATTCTTATAACTTGTTAATTGAGATTCTCTACCGAATGAATCCTACCTTGTTTAAAGCTAAATAGAGCTTTTTAAACAAACTCTTAACACAGATTTCTCATTTATAAATGGTTATCTTTACAGAGGTGCTACAAGGCTGTTCTACACCTTGGTTAACAGGTGAGCCACGAATGTCTTGGGTTGTATTCTAGTTTGTTAAATATTGAAAAGCTTGACACATCTAGGTTAGTCTCTGCCTTTTCACGTCGCGATATTAAAAGGGCATCTCCACCAAGACTACCTTCCAACAACATTTAACTTGGAAGTCCACCTCTCCCACACGCATAAAACGAACTGCAATCTTTACTGGTAAAGAGATGAACACGAGTACCACACAAGAGGGTGCCAAGCTACGGTATATCTACTCTTCACAGATGATGAATGTTCAGTCGGGTTCTCAAATTAAGCACTTTTCCACAGCTGCTTCTATGTCATCTTAATTTTTAAACATTCACTTTTTCACTAACTCAAACCCTCCTATAAATGCTTGAACACTTAATAAATTTCGTTAATTATTTATTATGCAATGAAACAGGGTTTAGTTCCTGATGCTAAACCCTGTGCAGTGACAGAGGTAAAACTAATGCCATATTTGTTAAGAGTACTTGAAGCAATGAAATACAAATAGGTTAAAAGAATTGCAATAATGTTAAGGATGTCTTAGGATAACGATCGTATATTAAGACAACTGCAGTGGCACTTGCAGACTAGAAGTAAATCCGACAGGACCGGACGTACTTGTCGTAGCAGGAGGTATATGACATGATGATTTAATTCTTGGACTACTGAAACCATAAAATGCTTCGGCTAGTGTCCAGTTTTTAAGACTGCTCCTTAGCACTGCAACTAGCGTAAGTAGTATAATTTTAAGGATTGTTTTGACACTCTACTCCAATATTGGTCAGCACTCACCAACCATCGATAAGTTCCAATAATTGAGTGAGAAAATAACCAATTACAATGCCACCTACTTTGAGTTCATTATGAGAAAACGCGGATTTGCAAACAGCCTTCTCTGTCGAAAGCTAAGTTTAATTTTAATATTATAAAGTTTAAGAATATTTCATAGCTTCATACTCGAAACCTAGCGGCATGTCGGACAGTAGTTACTTGATCAACTCTACCTTCACTCGTTTGGAGGTTCAAAGACTCGTCGGCTCACCAGTCGTTCAAGACTGACGTTATGCTTTATTTCAGATTGTAGCCAACAACAACGCCACTTCTGGGACGAGGATTTAGTAGATGAGAATTTCTGCATATGAGACTCTACGTTGTGAAGAGAAACTCTGGCTTCCACTGGATTTCTGTACTACTAGAAAAATAAAGTTTGTATCTACGTGGTTTTTCCACCAAATGAGGTTATCCTTACTACCACACGTTTTTCTGACTTAAAAAAAAAAATCCTACATGGTAATTTAACTTTTAAAAAAATCAATGTCGTCGAGAAGTGAAGATTACTAACGGTAAAAAAAAAAAACATCTTGACCACTTTCTAATAGGTTGTATGTACTATAGGCAAATTATAGGGGGTTCTTGCACGGCAGCAGCAGCAGCAGCAGCAGCAAATATTTGCCTTCAGGACTACAAGTGTAATGCTCGTTTGCTTAGCAGCGAGGAACTTCTTGGTACCCTCCCTAAGTAGCTAAGATTATAGGCTGTGAAAAATGGAGGTATGACAATCCTAGGCTAACTTTAAAAGTATATGACAATTTTTTTTTTAATCAAAATTAAGCCCCATTACCTCATGGCTGAATAAGTCTGGAGGTTTACTGGAATAGGCCATAGTTTGCCGCCAACAATAGAACTCTGCCTCTGAATTAGTTTGGCGCCATACCTCGTACGGTACAAGCTTGCAAAAGTGACAGACATTTGATATAAAATAAGTCGATGGGATAATGTCTGTCCACTATGCCAACGCGGCCTCTTTAACACTTTCATTACTTATACAATTTTCTTACATCTTGCTTTGAATTTGCGCCAGATGGTCTTTAATACCTGCTGCTAAGTATTGTTTATTAAGTTAAATGCCTATCGAGTGCACGAGGATCACTAGGGAGGATAAAGATCTCCCCCCTGGAAAATAACACTTAATCATACATCCAGGTCCCCAGCTGGCCTCCTGGGTGGGCAGGGACAAAGGGGAAACAACGTTCGACCAACAGCCTGACCCGCATGAGAAAATAACTCGGGCCACTTGAGAGTTGGATATGTTTTAAGTTATAAATGGCCAAGATTTTCGCACTTTAGCAGCAGATTTCACGTAAGTTAAGTGGCAGAAGGATATTGTTACGGCTCTACATTCCTTCCATATCACTTTTTTTTTTTTTTTTTTTCACCCCATTTCATTGTCGGTTATTGTTACACCTCGGCATTCAAGATGGAGAGAGAGGAAAAATACGCTAAGTTAAAGCGGAAAGAGTACAGCAGAATTCCAGCACTTGCCGTACTTCCAGCGCACGTTCTCTGTAGCCCACTGGACAAGGATCCTGCATATTTAATTTTCAGTTCATCCGGATTAACTGGGCTCGATTTTATTCAAGAAAGTCAATTTTACTGAGCTTGGGGAAACTAGCATTGCATTTAGTCTTCATTACCATTAATTCACAAAAGTATATATGTATAATTCAGGCTAAAAATAAACTACAATATATATGCAGAAATGTCTATCTATCTATTGCCAGACACCATAATCCCGTAAGGGGTGGCCATTTGACTTTGAGTTATTTATTTTACGGGGAGGGGCATTAACCCTCCACCAACCCACTTGTTAACACGTAGGGAGCACGTATGGTTTGGCTATATGGTTATCACCCAGCGTTGTAAATGGTTTCTTGTATTACAGGAAACCATTTGGCTTGTCACTCAATGTAATGCCACCTGTAAAGGAAAGAAAAGCAGTAAGAAGTGACAGGAAATATAGGAGAAATAGGATGAAAGTAGGACAGGCACAGAAAAAGAATGATAAAGGCTAAGGAAGAAGTAGGCAGCACTACATCAAGTGAGTGGATGATGGTCGCCACCACCTACCACTAAGTAGAGTACACAATAACTAATTATTAAAAAATCTGAATATTCACATTCAGACAGGGCTCTGCACCAATTATACTTTTGAATAGTATTTCATACTGGTACCCAGTACTTCCATTCACAATTTTTAATATTCTGTTTATATTCCTTCTGCTGGAGTGAAATTACTTTGGTCAAATGTGGTTGTGTTCTTAAAGCATATTTCAAGCAATCCAAATGGTTTCCCGAGCAATTCCACACAGTAAATTCTGTGCCTAGAGTAAGTTCTACTTCAACACTTTAACTGGCAATACCACCATGCTAGTAGGCTAACAAGATAGCAATTCATCCTAAAGACAACAAACCAAGCAGTAAGACATCTGCATAAATTCAAAATTTAAAGTTGTCTTAGAATCTGTCATAGTCCAAAATTAGCTTGGCCGTATTGTCGTCGACGCAGGAGACTTTTGGACCGCATTAGAAAGAATATTAGAAAATGTGACCATTTTCTTTTTCACTAATTTCTCACGCATGTAATGACGATAGACCATTACTGACACTCCTTGCTGACACCCTTTGCACTGTGGGATGCAGGCTAGTCACATCAATCGGTCTTCGTCGTCATTAGTGGCAGTAGTAGTAGTACTAGTCTTCCACCTCCTCCTCTTCCAAAGTGCTGTGTTGAGGAGACACCCCTTCTGGGTGAAGAGTGTACTTTTTTGGGTAATGCTTCCGTCCACACGGGCGGCAGTGCCCTAGTGGCCACTGCCCGCTGAGCGTATGTCCCTCGCTTCTTTATCAGTGCTACCAGATGGAGCACTTCCCGCCGGGCTATGGTCAGTACCGGACACACCAGCTTTGTTGTCCACAGGCAGACCGGGCAGTGGTTGGGCAGTCGAGGACGGGCAGCGGCCAGAGTAGGTGTTTGGCTAACTAAGTGAAGTACGACAACATGAGTTACGGTAAGAACCATCGCAGGTCAGTTAAAGCTAAAAGTATAGCGTTGTGTAGCATGATTATTGCTATGTGCATAAAAAAGAACAAAGGGGAAAAAATGATGTAAAAAGTGGTTGTAGAGGAAAAAATAATTGGTAAGTCATGTGACAATATTACGCGAACTTCAAGATACTTCAGCGTGATTTTATCCTTTACATGAGAATGGACCCAAATACCTTTTACAAGCTCGTAGCAAAAGTGGAGCCAATCATAACTAAAGAGGAGACCAATATGGGGGAGTGTCTATCTGCAGAAGCTCGACTGGAGGCAACGCTCTTATTTCTTTCCACTGGATGCAGTTACACCTCGCTTCAGTATACCATCAAAGCAGAGCTTGTCACTCATCATTCCTGAAACCTGCCGAGCAATATGTGACTCAGTATAGAACGAGTACTTGCAGGTAAAGTTTGTATTGACTCCACTCATAAAAGTGTTCATAAACAATACCTCGATAATGGCATCAGGATATGTATACACAGAAAGCTACGATACGAGAGGGAGGAGACCGTCAGTCACAAACAATACACACGTTATTATATGTCTCTCTCATTTTGGCAGGGCAATACCACGGAGGTTGGCCATGGCACATCAGTCAGCTGCATTTTGGCAAGGCAATACTACGTAAGGTGGGCGTGGCGTAGCGATCAGTTGTATTTATACCACGCGTGGTTCCATTGATGAGTACCATTATTCGTGTGGTGTAAACGTTGCATGCATGTATAATGTTGAGCAATACAAAAAAAAAAAAAAAATCGTAAGATGTATAATTTTATAAGTTCGGATTACTGGTTTTATCGAATATTCAGTAACATATTAAAGCAGACTACGGTTCGAGTGACGGGGTAATCGTGTCATTCACATTTGATAAACGGATGGACTTCAAGGGGACACAGAATTGTTTATACATTTATACAGTGTAAGGTACTGGTGACTGACATAATTGCTGCAAAAAATATCTGTTTNACCAACCCACTTGTTGACACGTAGGGAGCACGTATGGTTTGGTTATATGGTTACCACCCAGCGTTGTAAATGGTTTCTTGGCTTACAGGAAACCATTTGGCTTGTCACTCAATGTAATGCCACCTGTAAAGGAAAGAAAAGCAGTAAGAAGTGACAGGAAATATAGGAGAAATAGGAAGAAAGGAGGGCAGGCACAGAAAAAGAATGATAAAGGCTAAGGAAGAAGTAGGCAGCACTACATCAAGTGAGTGGATGATGGTCGCCACCACCTACCTATGTGCATAAAAAAGAACAAAAAGGAAAAAAAAAACGATGTAAAAAGTGGTTGTAGAGGAGAAAATAATTGATAAGTCATGTGACAATATTACGCGAACTTCAAGATAGACTTCAGCGTGATTTTATCCTTTACATGAGAATGGACCCAAATACCTTTTGCAAGCTCGTAGCAAACTTGGAGCCAGTCATTACTAAAGAGGAGACCAGTATGAGGGAGTGTCTATCTGCAGAAGCTCGACTGGAGGCAACGCTCTTATTTCTTTCCACCGGATGCAGTTACACCTCGCTTCAGTATACCACATGAATATCAAAGCAGAGCTTGTCACTCATCATTCCTGAAACCTGCCGAGCAATATGTGACGTACTATACAACGAGTACTTGCAGGTAAAGTTTGTAGGGACTCCACCCATAAAAGTCTTCATAAACAATACCTCGATAAAGGCATCAGGATATGTATACACAGCTACGATACGAGAGGTAGGAGACCGTCAGTCACAAACAATACACATGTTATTATATGTCTCTCTCATTTTGGCAGGGCAATACCACGGAGGTTGGCCATGGCACATCAGTCAGCTGCGTTTTGGCAAGGCGTAGCGATCAGTTGTATTTATACCACGCGTGGTTCCATTGATGAGTACCATTATTCGTGTAGTGTAAACGTTGCATGCATGTATAATGTTGAGCAGTACAAAAAAAATCGTAAGATGTATAATTTTATAAGTTCGGATTACTGGTTTTATCGAACATTCAGTAACATATTAAAGCAGACTACGGTACGAGTGAGGGGGTAATCGTGTTATTCACATTTGATAAACGGATGGACTTCAAGGGGACACAGAATTGTTTATACATGTATACAGTGTAAGGTATTGGTGGCTGACATAATTGCTGCAAAAAAAATGTTTTACATATTTTCAAATCCCACTCTTATAGATATACAGTATATAGTTTGAAAGACCGTCTTCACCAAATAACTAAACTAATTTACTGACCTTAGTTATACATCTGCAAATATGTATTCATTGTAAGTAGTGTACATGTCTTAAATTGTTGCCATATAGGACATCTAGCAATAACCCTCGACAGAAAAAATAATGATTTAAAGACTTGTCCTTTAATAATTACATATATGCCTAAAAGCATAAGTAAATGAAAATTCGTAAATATGAAATTTGTGAACACATCACCTAGCATGACATCACACAATATTACTGTTTGTTTTGCTGTTCATGTCTTTCAATAACATCGTACCCCCGCCTTGTGTTCAGTGGCATAGCGGAGTGTGAGGGAGCTTTATGGGGTGGTAGCAGCTAGAGGAACCATCAGTGCATCCTGGCTCGCACAGAACTCTATCTCACAGAGTTCTGCCACTGAAGACAAGGCGAAGGGTACGGTGTTCTCATGATGAAATGTATGATGGATAAAGGGCATCATGATAAATAGTGTTTATGTTTTCAAAACCCTATAAGATGTCATTATATTCTTCAGTCATTGTTGGCGAGGAAAGCTTTCCCAACTTACCCCCCAAAATTATCAAAGTAATAAGTTTTTGAACATATATTTTGTTTTCCTCAGACATTTGTCGCATATCGTTCAACTACGTAACCAAAATCACTGCTTGCATCACAAATGACCTGGGTTGAAGACAAGTGCCCTCAGTTTGGTGAATGGCTCCTTGAACATCATCATCCGTATCGTCACAGACCCGTTTTGCCGTTTTTTTTTTTTTCATTTAATAACTTGTTGATGGTGTAGGGGAGCATTAGGTTTATTTGAGTTTGCGCTTGTATACGAAGCAGTTGGGGTGACCGGACGAGAACCAGTGGGGTTGACGGATGTTAGTATGCCAGGTGGTGTTGGAGCAGATGGTTCCTCAACACCCTTCAACAGCAGATCGTTGTAAATCTAAAACAGGCGAAAATGGACATGTACCATGTACGTATGTACTACAGCGGATTACAGCAGAGACGTACTGTTTATTTGAATGCATGGACTTGGTTTTATTATAGCTCCCTCAATATAATTGGTGAGGGAGATTTAGCATGCAATTAATAATAAAGGCCCCTATTTCTGTGGAATTCCCAGCACCTACAGCACCTGCATAGTGTCCACCAAGAGGGTCAATCCTGTATAACAGGGTTATCTCGTAAACAAAGGGAATTAACCGTTTCTCCTATAACTGTACTACTAGATATTGACTCAAATAAAGCATAAGTACTGTAAATACAATTATCATTTATAATTGCAGTAATGTTATACAGACACGCAGCAGATCATCACAACACCCCTCTACCAAGTCCACTTCCGCTCCGGCCCCCAAGTCGCCCTTGAGTCAGTGACAAATGACCCGAAAGGATGGTACTCTTGCTCTCTATGCCACAGTGATAATCGTGGTGTGTATGTTGCCCACTCTCTGCAGATGTCTTTGATAGAAACATACCCTATGTGTAACCTCGATAACAAACGGGACATTGGTTATGCAATATAATCACATTTTACTTACTACTTCTTGTTTACACCTTGTTGCACTATCCCAGAGAGAGAGAGAGAGAGCTTGCAGAGTGCATGTAGGCCAATACGTACCTTATGATCAAAATATTCCCCCACCGTATATGTATCTTCACGAGGGGGTGGCACTGTCCATGTTTGTCACCGATGGCCGTAGTTCGTCAACATCATTAAGGAAGGACAATGAATCATAGCACCATAAACTTAGTCTGTATATGTCCTGAGTCCTTGCTCTCGTCGATGGTGGTTACGGAGTGTATCGATCTTCACATCTCTGGTGGATAAGTATACACCACTTTCCTCTATATGTTCTGTGATTTTGTGCAGTGCTGCTGCTCTTTTCTCCCTGTCTTTATGTTCTTCACTTTTCACGTTCCACATGCAAGGTTGCTGTCGATGCAGTTCTGTTAATGAAATGGTTGCTTCCCTTGACCACACTTCTTAATTAAGTAGACGGCATAGACATGTTATTCTGGCAAGTATTGGGAAACTGTCACTGCCAGCCATGGAAGGCCCTCGGGTTAACTTGTAACTTCGTGTGTCTAGCAGCGTCGTCTCTCCATATCCGCCATCAAACCAGCCATCGTTGCCTCAGCAACTTGCAACGGCATTTCAGTGATATGCCTGTATTACGTTATATCCGCTCGTGCCAAATACCCACCTTCCAAACGTGTGAATTGGAACGTGATTTGTTAGCAGTGTTTCCCGTCGGACAATGCCTGCTCGTGTGGATGGGATTTTATGGGCAAACTTGCTTCGATATCCGACATACTCGCTGAACGAACACTCCCACTGGTACACAAGACTGCCGGATATCAGGGTGTGGGTGTAATCTGCTTATTGCTCTCACTCCCTGTAACTT
>JAGKTI010014452.1:3886-21649 GCA_018397915.1 Birgus latro | reverse complement strand
TTCATTTTTGAAGGTTCCAACATGCTTGCATGCATTGGCCTTGGTCACCTAATGACAGCTCTCCATGCTGCTTGATCTATGGCAGCCTCTCTGTTCAGTCTCTTAACCCTGAGGTCACACTTAATGACCTTGTCCCAGGTCTTTTTTGGTCTACCCCTTGTAACCTCCCCCCCCCCCCCAACATTAACGCTTCTCATTCTCTGCACCCAATTATCATCCCCCATCCTCTACACATGCCCAAACCACCTCAATCTACCTCTCCTCATCACAACACCAATACACTCCAGTATCTCTCTCAAATCTTCCATCATAAACCTAGCCCCCCCAGGCCTTGCACTCAGCTATGCACTGCATATCCACCTAATCATTGTCATTTCTGTATGTCTGAGCCTGTGAATATCCTCTTCCTTCCCAAGAAGGTTTTTTGAGGGCATTACTGAAGAGTTATGTGACTGTATGCATAAGTCTGGGTAGTGTGAATAGAGGCACATATCTCAAGTTTTAACCAATGGCACTCCATTGTGAGTACAGCAGTTATAGTAGAAGAGCCGCTGTTTCCCCAGGCTCATCTGAATATGTGCCCAGTGGACAACAGGCTGAAGCTGCCCTTTTGCAGTCCACCATCCTCTTATGGTGGGATAGGAAGGGCAAAGAGGAATATTGGCATAGCTAAGCTGTGGTGCAGCTCAGTCATTGCAGTACCACCACATAAAGCCATCCTCTAGCACCTGTCAGTACAAAGTACATGACATGATTACTGTAGTTTACATCATCAAAATGAGAAGAGGAGTGACTAGGCAATGTCATAGCCTTGAGTTAACACCCCATACTGTGGGCATGTTTTTTAATCATCATTCCAACCTCTATTTTCCTTCTAAGGAAGGGGCAAGATAAGGCCTAGAAAGCATGGAAAGAGAAAAACAACTAAGGAAGAACTAATCAACTGGATGCCCAGTGAAATGGGCCACACACTCATTCACTCACCATTCAAACTTTATTACAGGCACAGTCGAATTCAATCCCTCCTGCCTCAACTCTGCTGCAAGATGAGATGGTCTCCTCACCAAAGGTGGCCACAGTTGCTGTTTCTTAGCTGCTGCAAAGACCTTACACTAGAAATTAACCCTTTCACTACCATAAAATATTTTTGTATTTTATTCTTGGAACCTTTAGATGATTTTGTTCCAGGTGGCAGAGCTTTCCAATCTGAAGGGGTTAGATATTGCCTTACTTTACCCCTGCACTACATGAGAGCCTTCCTATAATAAGCAAAAATCACCTGACGGCAGCAGTAATGAAATACAAAATATATGGTCAGATTGAGGGGATAATGGATTTCTGGCAAGGCAAAAGCCTGTTACCTCTACATGACACATTAAGAATATGGGAAAAAATATATATATTGCCTTAAATATTTGATAATGATGAAACTGGCCTTATTTACATAACTGCAATTTAAAAGACAACTTTTCTAATTAACCTCCTTTTGTAATACTGTGTCATAAAGTAACTATGATCATTAAAAAACAAAATAGTAATTAAGGCATAATGCAGAAAATACTCCATACCCTTTTTCTCTCCTGATTAGAGAATATGCTGACATGTCTTAAGTTTGGTCAATATAATTTTATGAGCTATACAATGAAGCAGTTTAATTTTATTTATTATACAATGAAGTCATGAAGTACTTGTGAGAGCACAACCTAACAAGGGATAAGGAGGCTAGACCCTATACAGGTTGAATCTCAATTTGCCGAGATGACACAATGAAACTTTTTGAAAAATTAACAGTACTTTCAAGGCATAATGGCATTTTTTACCATATTGAATGGGTTAATGATTACTAAAGTTTGTGGTCCACCTTGAGAGAGAGAGAGAGAGAGAGAGAGAGAGAGAGAGAGAGAGAGAGAGTAACACTGGATCAAGGGTCTAAACACTACACTTATCACCCATGAAAAATGTTAGCTACTTTAATGTTCTTGTTTTTAACATAATCAAAATCTTTTCCTTCAATAACTGTTCATACACCATCCTAAGCAGACAGTGAATGAAACGAAGTGTCAAGGTAGTGGGGTTGGTGGTGCATTTTGGAATGGTTACTGTGGTACTGCCCGAACTACCCTGTCTTAAGGTGACCAGTCCAGTCATCACCCCTAAAATAAATGTTTCATGCTCTCCACACTCACATATGAAGTACTAATGCTTGAACAGATGCAAGAAAAGATCGTTTTAAATTTCATTTTCAAAATGAGTAACAACAGACATGTAACTAGAACTATGAGAAATACATACTGACCAGAACAGAAATTGAGGATGGGGAATACTAACTCACCATTTATGAGTAACATGAGCGAAAAGGATCATCCGAGTTTGTCATTCTGGGAAACGATCATATTCAGCAGGAGTCTGCGTTCAAGGACAGTATGATTTTAAAAAGTCCATGGATGAAGTTCTAATGAGATCAATAAATGATTTTTTTTTTTTTAAGGAAAAAAATGGACTCCATAATGAAACTCCCCTCTTCTTCATTAAAATACCATCAGAAATTTGCAATGAATTAAAAAAGTGTGAGGCTCCCCATAACCTATCCTCTGCTTTAAAAGGACTCAACTGTAATCAACATGATTTAATGTAAAATACAATTTATCAGTAAAGTGCCATTCCCAAGGTTTCCCTTCAATCGAGGTTCAACCTGTAACGTGCCAAGGTGGTACAACACAACTAAATCTAACCTTATACTGTCACAGCTGAGTAACAAAATAAAAGTAGTCTGTCTGACTTTTCTTAAGTTAATAAAAATCCAGTATTGTATCAATACATAAGGAATCTGTAAATAAGGAAAAAAAAAAGTAAATACAGTACAGGTAATGAGAATAATGATAATAATAATAATAATGATAATAATAAAATAATGACAATAATAATAATAATAATGTTATTAAAAATATCTATTGATACATCATCAGAATCATCATCCAGGCCTATTTTCCCACCTTGGGCTGGCTGAGAAGTAGCAACAGCCAAAAAAAAAAAAAAAAAAAAAAAAAAAAAAAAAAAAAAATCTAAAATAAAAAACTTTAAAAAAAAAAAAAATTAAGAAAAATGATATGAGACAATTATGACAGCCATGGCATACTGTAAATACTGTATAAGTAAGATACCTTGCTCTACTCTTCTCAGGCTGCACTAAAGTGCTCGACTGCATTCTCTTGCCTGATGTGTGTGCACGCTGTGCTCAAGGCGGTGTCCAAACTTGACAACAACTTTTCCCAACATACTCCAGGGGTCAGTGTTTGTAGTTCCTCTTGTGGAAGCGAAGGCCACACTTTTGCTTGAAACTTTTGCCACACGTTTCACATGAGAATGCCTTAAAGTCTGAGTGGCAGCGCATGTGATCTGTGAGCCCTTCCTTCCGTGTGAAGGCTCGGCCACAGATGTCACATGCATATGGCTTCTCACCAGTGTGTATCCGTTCATGCTGCTTCAGATAGTCTTTCCTCGAGAAGCACTTGTGGCAATACTGGCACATGAATGGACGGTCCCCAGTGTGGGTCTGGAAAAATAAAGGAATGGAGAGTCACACAACAATTTTGGTCAAACAGTTCCCCCTACTAGCTGACAGTGATTTCACCAATTTATTGGTCAATGAGAGAAAAGAAGGATGGGTAGTCTCCTGACACCCTATGCCCATTAATTCTGCTGCGAACAGAAAGCAGGTTCATACCACTACTTTTCATACATCAGCCACTTTTCTAGATGCCATGTATCAACAGACAAGACAAGACAACACCATGTACTGGGACACTGCAGCAAGGTAATGAGATCCATCCACTATTGAATTTTCACAGCACTTGAGAAGATGATGCATCCTCAGACAACCAAGAGGAACACAGTGTTACAAATAGCTAACGCAGAAGGTGGAATGGCAGGTGGCTAGTTCACTAAAACAATGCAATTGGCCATGCAGCGCTTGCTACCCTTCAATTTCTGGCAGTGGTGGGGGGGAACAGTTTTATACGTTTAGTCACTTTACTTAGCACCATAGAGTTTCTGGTTGTTCCCCAAATCAATCATGATGAAAGGGTATCGTTCTAACACAAATGACGCCTCTGAAATTGAGTGTCCTGAGGAGCACCAAGAAAGCAGAGTGCAATGATACTTCCATAATGGCAAGAATGTTTGATCATACATGGATAAAGGAGAGGGATACTTTAAAGGTGGCAAACTTAAATGAATGTCTATTGGTCGATGAAACTGAGCTTGCCAACAATTATCACAAAACATTTTTTTATCATACCTTTTGCACAGCATATAAAACAGTAGGGAGCAAGTGGATGGTAGCCACTGCCCCTGGGAGGTACTACCATGGGAGTGGCGTAGGGTCAAATGTCTGGTAGTTGGACTTGTACAACATTCCCAGCTGAGGGACTTGACTACATACTCATACAGTAATAATCTTGGCTAATATTACCATCCATCCATCATCCTACCCTATGTCGCCCCACAGAGGGGCATAGGAGCTCGGGGCTAGACAAGTTGATCCTGACATTTATGATAAAAGTGACCAGCCTCACTCATCCCTGAGTGGCATTATGTTAGCAATAAACCTCAACCACTCCTTGGATATAAACCTTCATTGGCTCAATCCGATTGTAGTGGCGTAATTACCCACTACACCACCAGGCACCACAATTTGGTTATATGGTTACCACCCAGAGTAGTAAATGGTTTCCTGGTGTACAGGAAACCAACTGGCTTGTCACTCAGTGTAGAGTCACCCACAAGCAGAAGGATGAGGCAAGAATGAAGGAAAGAAAGACAGAAGAGGGAGTGTAAAGTCACCTGTAGGCAGAAGGACAAGGAAAGAATGAAGAAAAAGACAGAAGAGGATTGAAGGAAAGAAGGATGGGGTAGAGAAGAGGGCAGACACCCAAGAGCAGTACTATATCAATGGAGTGGGCAGTGAGCGCCCCCACCTAATACTACCAAATATATGATCGGGATATTGTAGGTGAGCAGTGTGTGAAGAATGATGAAGGAAGGGTAGTGGTGAACAGTGGGGATATTAAAGATGCATGGAGAGAGCATTATAGCCAGTTGTTGAATGAGGAGTTTGACTGGGATAGGGAAAGTTTGAAGCAAGCAGATCCAGTGTTTGGCCCTTGGCCTTTGATTGGCGCTGCTACTGTGAGTGAGGCAATAGGCAGGATGCGGGTGGGGAAGGCGGCAGGTGTGTCTGGGTTGACTGCCAAAATGTTGAAGGCCTCAGGACATACTGGGGTGAGGTTAGTCACTGACCTGATAAATATGATTATATATGAGTGTGTTGTCCCAGATGACTGGCTGAAGAGTGTAACTGTAAATGTATACAAAGGGAAGGGTGATGCCCTGGAAAGGGGAAATTACAGAGGTATAAAGCTCTTAGATCAGATAATGAAAGTAATAGAGAGCTCTAGAAGGTATGATTAGAGAGAGTGAATATTGATGAGATGCAGTATGGGTTTATGCCATGCAGGGGGACCACTGATGCCATATTCATTGGTTGACAGCTTCAGGAAAAATATATTGGAAAGAAAAGGGAATTGTATTTTGTTTTTGTTGATTTGGAAAAGGCCTTTGACAGAGTTCCTAAAGAGGTGGTGAAGTGGGCAATGAGAAAGCTAGGGTTGGAAGAGTGGCTGGTTAGGGTGGTTATGGCCATGCTCACACCCAGGTAAGAGTGAATGGAGTTTTGATTCATGAGTTTTCTGTGAATGTTGGTGTGCATCAGAGGGGTCAGTTGTGAGTCCCTTGTTGCTTATCATGGTACTTGAAGCCCTCTCACGTGACTTCAGAGATGGACTCCCGTGGGAGATGTTTTATGCTGATGATTTAGTGTTGATTGCAGAGAATGAAAAGGAGGTGGAGGAAAGATTTAAGAAGTGGAAAGACAGTATGGGGCACAGGGGCTTAAGAGTAAATGCAGATAAAACAAAAGTGATGATATCTAGGGTTGGTGGCGGTACAGAGAAGAGGGAGAGTGGCTATGTGCAGTTTGCCACAAAGGTGTGGGAAGTAATTCCATCTTGCGCAGTGTTTGTGATAAATGGGTGCACAAGAGATCTAGTGGTATTAGAGGTAGACTGCGAGATAATGCTGATTTTATGGGTGCGGCCTGTCGGGGAGAGCAGGTGGAGACTGTTAGGCGTGAAATGATTGAACTTGCTGGTGAGTCTTTGAGTGTATGGAAAAGGTTTGTTATTTGGGAGACATGTTATGTGCCGGAGGTGGGGCTGGAGCTAGCTCAGTTGCTAGGGTGAGAAGTGGTTGGAAGAAGTTCTGGGAGCTATTGCCTCTCCTGACACTGAGAGGACTCTCCTTACATGCTAAGGGGTCTTTGTATGTAGCATGTTAGGAATGTGATGCTGTATGGTAGTGAGACCTGGGCAGTAAAGGAAGAGGATATTCGCAGGTTTAAACGTACAGAAATGACAATGATTAGGTGGATGTGCAGTGCGTCCCTGCGTGCAAGGCCTGTTGGTGCTGGGTTTACGATGGAAGAGTTGAGAGGTAGGATGGGACTGGAGTGTATTGGTGTTGTGATGAGGAGAGGTAGGCTGAAGTGGTTTGGACATGTGGAGAGGATGGAGGATGATAATTGGTTGAAGAGGGTGAGAAATGTTAATATTGGGGGAGGGGTTGGGAAGGGTAGACCGAGAAAGACATGGGGACGAGGTCATTAAGTGTGACCTCATGGTTAAGGGACTGAACAGGGAGGCTGCCAAAGATTGAGCAGCATGGAAAGCCACCATTAGGTGACCAATGCCGATGCATGCAAGCATGTTGGAGCCTTCAAAAACGAAAACGATTTCCTACACAGCTACACTCTGTCTCCTGTGGTAGGCTTGATTCATTAGCCTTGGAGAATGAAAACTAAGAATTCAAACCTTAGGCCCTTAAGGACTGGTAACAGTATGGACATATAGGTATTATAATACTTACTATGGTTACTTGTTGATGGTACTCTAGTGGTGCTGAAGCTACTTGGCACCTAGTATCACTGTCAGCTGCATGACCAATTCCTTAACAAATGTAAGTGTATGCAAAAATATAACACAATTCCCAGTTTTTGGATGGCTGTAACTTATTACATTGACATAATCTTCATGTTCTATGTTCACTATCTTGTACCCTTATTTATGTTCTTTAGTCTTTCTCTACCATACTTCACACAACTTTCTTCTGCATTCCACTCTTCTCTCAATTTTCTGCCAACCAAACAATCACTTTCTTCCACATACTCATCAACTATTACTGTCCTTCCTTCTCTTTTTAATCATTCTTTTCCACGTGTTTCTCTAGTTGCTTATACAGTATTTTCTTACACAATAATGATTAGCAAAGCTATCAAACAGCAAAACTTACCACAAGTAACACTGAATAGCTTCCTGTGATGACCCCACACCATTCTTTTCCATCTACCATTCAAGTGTCAATTTTCTCACCTTGATATGGTTGGCAAGGTTGTCCCGACGTGTGAATGACTGTCCACACAGAGGACATACAAAGGGCTTCTTGTGATGATCTCGTTCTCCATTCCTCTCATCCTCTCCAGCCACCGAGGATCCTCGAGACATAACCTCTCCCAGTCCACCAGGGCCAATGATGAACTGAGTTCCATCTTCACTCAAGTCAACTTGCAGCAATTCTGTCTGTGATACATACAACAATCATTATACTGGTACCACATTACAGTAAACTTCCTAATAACTGATTCAGGCAAGAGTTGTTCCCAAGCAAATTGTCCAGATACATGAAAATTAATCCCAAAATACCCCAAAACAGCCCAGACAAATTTTCCTTTGAATACAGTATACACTATAGTTATATAATTATAGTTGTGATCCCTTGAAGAATGTTATGAACAAACACGAAAAAATGAGTGCTGACATTTTCAAGTGTCCTATTACCAAAAAACTGGGAATGAAATAAACAAGAGCTTTGGGAATACCAACACACAACATACCGTGGACATATCCGAATTTGGCAACGAAGAGTTTGACTGTTCAATGGTATCAATATATGACAAAACCCCCTGAGACAGCCCCTCCCCCTCCCCTATGACTCCTTCCTCCTCTTCCTCTTCATCATCGTCATCATCATCGTCATCATCATCTTCCTCCTCTTGCTCTTCATCCCCGGACATCCCTGCCCCTCCTTCATCTTCCTCTGCATCAGCATCATCCTCAGTCTTCATATATTCAATCTGTGGTATTACATAACTGAATTATAGACTAGAAAGTTTAACCAGTCAAATGTGTTATTAAAAAAAAAAAAAAAATCGCACTTCTTTTCTTGACGTTGTTGTGACTTCGGACTTATCTTGACATGAACCCAGTGGACTGCAGGGTGAAAATGCTTTTGTGCTGGCCACTATTCTTTCAGGAGATGGGGAATGAGTTGAGGGAAATTTCCATACCTGAAGGTGTCATTCTTCAGCACCATATCAGAGATATTAAGTTTAACTAAAGTAAAATGATTTACAGCACAGTTGAATTTACCCCTGTAGTCTTTTAGGTTAAAAAATTAGTTTGGTAACTGGGAGGGGAAAAAAAAAATGCAGTAAAAGATTCAAATGAGATTATTTCTAACCCTTGTAGGTAGAGTCACCTGAAGGCAGCACTACATCATGTGAGTGGATGGCAGGCACCCCCACCTACAACAATGATTAACCTCCTCATTTACTGAAAATTCTTTGAGGTTCTCCACTTCCTCCCTCCCCTGAAGTTATCTGACTTCAGTCACTTGATTATAACATGCTACACAACACAGCTCTTACAGTTCAGCCCCATCAACCTGGTAACTGAATTATCTTTAGCTGAATATAAAGGCCTTTACGTTGGGAAAACAAGAAGGTAAACAGACCCCACCATTAAAGCTACAATATTCAGCAAAACTCTTCCTTTGCAGTCTGTACTCTGCGCTTCATTATACTTTATTTCAAACTGTATACTAAATTTTGCTGTTTCCTTTTTCTCTTCCCTTATTGTACTTGACTCTAGCAGTCTATTTCCTTAGGACAAACACTCCTCTTTCAGAGCAGCACATAGGACATAACACATATACAAACTCACAAGTGCCACTACAACTAGAAGTACTGTAGTACAGTAGACCTGCACTATAATGGATTAATTGGGAGGAAGCCTGATCAGATAAAGCCAATACAGTAGTCCGCTATATACGATGATCCCCCTCATGAGGTGATATTTCATGCATGTGTTTGAAAATGAATGAGTACTGTAGTACAGTAGACCTTCACTATAATGGATTAATTGGGAGGAAGCCTGATCAGATAAAGCCAATACAGTAGTCCGTTATATACGATGATCCCCCCCGTGAGGTGATATTTCATGCATATGTTTGAAAATGAATGAGTAGAGCAGCATACTTTAGTACTAAAAATGAAAACTATACCCATTTTACACTAATAACCCATAATTTTGCCCTTTTGCAGCTTATTTCACATCCTTGCCATAGCACTTCTTCATGACTATTACAGTATTACTCTTTATTTTATATACTGTATATATATATTTTTTATTATCCAATCCTATGTCGCCCCACAGAGAAGCGTAGGAGCCCAGGGCTAGGCAAGTTGGTCCTGACATTTAAGATAAGAGTAACCAGCCTCACTCATCCCTGAATGGCATTACGTGAGCAATAAACACCAACCACCCCTTGGATATAAACCTTCACTGGCTCAATCTGACTGGTGCGCCGTAATTACCCACTAAACCACCAGGTGCCAAAATTTGGTTATATAGATACCACCCAGCATAGTAAATGGTGTCCTGGTATACAGGAAACCATTTGGCTTGTCACTCAGTGTAGAGTCACCCACAGGCAGAAGGACGAGCAAAGAATGAAGGCAAGAAAGACAGAAGAGGGAGTGTAAAGTCACCCGTAGGCAGAAGGACAAGGAAAGAATGAAGGAAAGAAAGACAGAAGAGGATTGAAGGAAAGAAGGATGGAGGGGAGGAAAGGGCAGACACCCGAGAGCAGCACTACATCGAGTGAGTGGATGGTGAGCACCCCCACCTACCATAACATAGTCTTGTTATTACAACTTGGCAATCACAATGGGGAGTGGGCAACTTCAGGCCAGGTTTGAGTGAAAAGGGAATGAAACATGTACTGCAGCCTATTTAACAGGCACTGTTTCTTATAGCCAATGAAAGTTTGGTGGCCTTTGTAGTGTCCATTAAACTGGATATTAGGTCTATTGAGGTCTGTTAAAGTAAGGGTCTACTGTAGTAGAATAACCCGTCTAGCCGAGCAGACCCATTTTTATCTCTCTTCTATCGCTCCTTCAACAGTCACTGTTCCTCTGAACTGTCTGCTTGTATCCCTTCACCTCTACGACGGGTACGTAGTACCTGTCTAGCAACAAACTCTCATCCCTTTCCTGTCCAACTCTCTAATGCAAGAGTTAACCATTACTCTCAGTCCTTCATTTATGCAACTGGTCAACTCTGGAACTGTCTTCTTCTGTCTGTATTCCCTACTTCCTATATCTCCAGTCTTTCAAACACAGTGTGTCCAGGCATCTCGAAATGAATGGATCTTGAATTTGGCTCTCTTTCATATTGTTACTGCTTTTTCTTGGAAGGAACAGTATGCGGGCCCATGGCCTTTGGTTCCTTCTTCCTTGGAAAAAAAAAAAAAAAAAAAAAAAAAAAAAAAAAAAAGGCACGAAACTACCCCTGCAGGGCTGTCCTGTGCAGTAAACTGATCTTCCCTTGCAGAAGACAGGACCTCACTGTCACGAGTGAAGGGAAAACTGCACCTCGCTGTGGCGAGTGCAGGGAAAAGTGTAGAGGTTTTGGTTCTCAGATGGATGCTCATTTGTATGAACACCATAGTAGGTTTTTTATCACCCCCTTACAGTCTCTGGTGAAATGGTTACCACCCAAGGCTGTAAATAGCTTCCTGGGTTACAGGAAACTATTAGGCTTGTAACTTAGAATTCAGCCACCTGGTGGAAAGAAGGATAATAAAATGCAAAAGAAAGGATGGAAGAAATAGGACGAGAGGAGGATAGACAGAAAAAGAATGATTAAGGTCAAGGAAGAAGTAGGCAGCACTACATTAAGTGAGTGGATGGTGGTCACCATCACCTAACACCTGTCACTACAACTTGAGTGCTTATACAGAACCATTTAAACCAAGATGTGCTTGGGCTCTATCAACCAGGCTGCATTACAGGCATTACACACAGCAAAAGAACACAAGACTAAGAAAGTGAGGAGGGAAGTGTCTAAGCCTCTAAGGACAATGCAACTTGGGGGAAATTCATAATGGTTAGTTCTTGTCAGGGGATTACTATGTGGGAGCATGGCATGAGATTAACATCATCTTATTCAAAGCTGGTGTGATCGTTATTATCAGGTGTATTTATACCATCCCAGTGGGTACTGTGGAGGATCAATGAAGGCTTTTACATGAAATTCAAATCCTCAGATCTTCCACATACTGGCTGGCTTTGATATCGAACTCTTAATCAACAGTTCACTTCAACACTGATTCACTCACCTTCTCTGTATGGTTAATGGCTGGATCATCACTGCCATGACTGCCTGGAGAGGGGGCACTTGGGGTAGGACTGGATGGGGACCTTGGCACTTCTCCAGGCTCCATCTGCCCAGCCCCACTTTTGTCTTCCTCTCTCTTGATGCGTTTTAGTTCAGGCATGCCAGTGGGACGAGTGCGGGGTCGGGACAGGGAAGGTGGGCCAAGGTCGGGACGCAAGGTTAGCTTGGGAGGGTCTTCACTTTTACGAATGGATTCTGGAATGAATGTACATTTCAAAAACCCTATGGTTGCTGTGGCCCCAAGCTCATCTGAACATGAATCTGGTGGGCTGCAAGCTGGTGTCACCCTTCTTCGGTTGTTCACCATCCTCCTTCTGTGGGATGGGGAGGGAGCTGATGGATATTTGTTTAACAGGCAGTGGAGCTGCCTGGTTATACTGGCATTATATTAGGAACGCATCCTCTTCCAGCACCATTAAACCACTATACATCATATAGACTGGTGTTTCCAGTTTTAACCACTGATTTCAATGATCTGTATCATCTTCAGGGTCTTCCTTTTTACAATTGGATTCTGTGATTTTTTCTTTTTTCTTGACTGCCATATATCACATTAACTGGTATTCCTGGCTCTAGGCAACTGTGCCATGAGCTGTAACATTCTACAGATACTAACAGATGACAGTGGTTCCAATACAACCATTCATTAATTCTTAAGCTATTGCTGAAATACTGAGACTTATAAATTAAAAACAAAAGATACTTTTTTTTTTTTTTTAAATCCTAGAAGTCAAAGGCTTCAAAAATGATCCTGAGTATCCCTTTCTTTATATGAAAATTTAACAACAGATGATTCTATTCGGTTAAGAGAAATCCTAGCAGCTAAAGTGGCTGAAGTTGTCACCCCACACTCATCTGAAATATAAACCCAGTGAACTGCAGGTCAAGGTCTCCACTTTCCTGTAGTCCACCATCCTTTCAGGGGACAGAGAAGACTTGAAAGAGGTTCGTATACACCACCATACAACAGTACCCCTCTCCAGTACTGTACCTGGCAAAGATTCAAATACATTACAAATCTTGCTAAACATACCTGGAGGTCTTTTACGTTTGCTTGCCCTGAGCTGTGAGGGTGCCAAGAGTGCGGGTGGGTGTGGGCGGGCAACGGACGGGACAGAAGGCACAAGAGGGTTGAGAGAGGATGAGCGGGGCGAGTCATCAGGTACAGCCAAACCTTTAACCTGCAGGCCCTCAGCTGTACGTAGCAGGGAACCTAGATCACTTTGTGGTACGTGTACTTCACCCTGCAACACAAAACAGTAAAAAGACACATTATAATTTTGGATAATGCATGTACATTATAACATACATGTGCTAAATTTCACATTTTAAAAATTTATAAAATGAGACAGAACTGAATATTTTGTGCACATCATCATAAAATAAGCACTGTACAGTATACAACAACAGGGGAAAAATAAGTACCCAAGCATAACCTCAGTCTACGCTGAACTTGACGACAATCCACCAACTTCTTCTCAGCCTGTTCAATGAAACATTACAGTATTTTTTTTCTTGCTGCGGCCAGCCAGTTTAATTAGGAAGTGCCGTCAATGTGAAGAGGTTTAGCATGATTTGCCATAAATAAAAATGTACATCCAGGTGAAAACTTAATATATGTAATCAGACTGCATACAGTTTACCTCCATAAAAACTGTCTCACACTCTATTACCATACCTTGTACATAAAATCCAAGAGGGCCTCCATATCCTTGGTAGAGACATCCTTCATGAAGACAATAGGATGCTTGCATGGGTTTTTGCTGAACATCTCCTTAAAGTAGTCACTACACGTGGACAGCACAAACTTATGGGCAGCATACAGACGGCCAGCGCAAGCCAGTGACACATCAACATACGCCTCCTGGACCACACAAGACAAGCATAAAAGTCACTTTATTCAGGGTGTCCTGGGAAATGCATGAGAAGTTCAGGCTATTTCTGGGTTAATTTTGAGTAACAGGTCTAAATCTCCATCAGCTACAGAGCTACAATTACTGATCGGCAAAACTGGTCTCTCTCACAATTCACCCATATGGTCATCAATACTTGTAGTTCTGTAACAGCTCAGATTTGGATTCATGTTGATATAACAGTTTTTACTCTAATTAGCCCACAAATAACCTGACATTTCATACATTTCTCACAACACTGTATATACCAAATAATTTTAGTCTACAGTGTTAAAATACAAAGAGCAGTTATAGTAAACTATAAGAAAAGTTTGAAAAGTTTATGGGGAAGTGACACCTGAGGATATATAAAGGGAAAGAATACAAGGCAGCAATCAATCCTGTATGAGACAGTCCTAGCATGTATTCAGTATGGGTGGTGGATGTTAGTGCCGAAATGGTGACATTTGGAGGTGTAGGAGGACTACTGGGCCTTGGGATAGGTCACTGCCCCCAAGAAACAGGCCCTGAAGCCTTTGCCCAGAGTCACACACACACACACACACACATTTAGCAATGAATAATGTAACGACGCAGTGGGTTAAAGAAGAGACACGTTTCTGAGGTGATGACACACCAGCAAGATTAGATTTGCTACTAACCAAAGAACCTGATGTAAATGAATCTTTGAAATATCTGTGTCCTATAGGAAAAAGTGATCATGTGGTCATTGAGTTCCAGATGATAACAGGGAATGTGGTGCCAAGAGATGAGCTTTATAGGCAAGGAAGAAACAACTTTGGGAAAGCAAACTTTGCAGAACTGAGAAAATTTTTCAAAAGTGCAGATTGGAGAAAATTCAGAGAAACAAGAGAGATACAGAGGAAGTGGGGTATCTTTCTAGACCTCTACAATTTGGGAGTGGAAAAATATGTGCCAAGAGTAAGTGGGAAAGAAAACAGGAAAAAGGAGTGGTTTAATAAAAGGTGTATGATAGCAAAACAAGAGAGGAACATGGCATGGAACAAATGGAGAAAGAGAGGTAATAAAAGAACAACAGAAGAATATAAAAGAACTAGAAATGAATATACAAGAATATGTAGAAAGGAAGAAAGGAACTTTGAAAAAGGTATAATTGACAAACGTAAGGATGAACCCAAATTGTTTTATACATTTGTCAATGGCAAATTGAAGCAAAAGGAAGGAATCACCAAACTGAAAGTAGAAGGAGAGGTCTACAAAGAAGTGGAAATGCAAGCTGAAATAATGAACAAATGTTTCCAATCAGTTTTCACTAAGGAAAGGGAGTTAGTGGAAGGGGAGGGAGTGATTAGAAATGCAGTGATAAAAGATATAAAAGTGGAAGTGCAGGAAGTGTATAAATTACCGGAAACTCAAGATGTAAGGAAAGCCCCAGGACCGGATAGAATCTCTAATTGGGCACTGAAGGAATGCAGAGAACAACTGGCGAATAAGATTCACAATTTAATTGTGTGTTCTCTGGAAGAGGGGAAAGTGCCTCAGGAATGGAAGAGGGCAAATGTGGTACCAATTTATAAGGGAGGAAACAAGGAAGAACCCCTGAATTAAAGACCACCGTCCCTAACCAGCATGGTCGCAAAATTGTGTGAGAGAATCCTGAAAGACAGATGGATAAAATATCTGGAAGAGATGAATATTTCGACTGAAAGTCAGTTTGGATTCAGAAGTGGAAGGTCATGTGTTTCCAACTTGTTGAGCTTTTACTCAAGAGTGACTGACATGCTACAGGAGAGAGACGGTTGAGTGGATTGTGTGTATTTAGATCTGGAGAAGGCCTTCGACAAGGTACCCCATAAGAGATTAATGTGGAAATTAGAGCATATCAGAGGACTGAAGGGAAGCCTCCTGGAATGGATGAGAGACTTTTTGAGTGACAGACAAATGAGGACAGTAATGAAGGACAGGACATCTGGATGGAGGGAAGTAGCATGTGGTGTCCCACAGAGCTCGATGTTGGCACCAGTAATGTTCCTGATTTACGTAAATGACGTGGTAGATGGAGTGAACAGTTACGCAAGTCTGTTTGCTGATGATGCAAAGATCTTGAGAAAGGTAGAGGTTGAAGAGTACTGTAAAATGCTGCAGGAGAATCTGGATAGGATACATGACTGGAGCCGGATGTGGGAAATGAAATTCAACGCAAAAAAATGTAAAATATTGGAAATGGGTAAAAGTACCAAGAGGCCATCACTGAATTATTTGATGGGTAATGAACTAATTAGAAAAGTGAGAGAAGAGAAAGATTTGGGAGTGCTGGTCCAAAATAGTTTGTCACCTGAAAAACACATAAATAAGATAGTTAGAGAGACATATAAACTCTTGACCAATATAAGAATGGCATTCCATTACATGGATGAGGAGATGATGAAAAAATTGATAGTGACCATGATCCGCCCCAGGTTAGAATATGCAGCAGTAGTGTGGTCCCCACACATAAAGAAAGATATAACCAAGATTGAAAGAATACAAAGAACAGCAACCAAGATGGTCCCCAGTCTGGCAGATTTGTCATACAGAGAGAGGCTGGAAAGGCTGGATTTGCCTTCCTTAGGGGAAAGGAGAGAGAGGGGGCAACATGATTGCAGTGTTCAGGACCATGATAGGAGTAAATAAAACTGACAGGGAAAATCTGTTTGTGTGGGATGAGAGGGCAACAAGAGGACATGGAATGAAACTAAAGAAGCCAAGCTGCTTGAAGAACATCAAGAATATAGCTTTCCTTATAGATGGATAGACCTGTGGAATAGCCTGGACAAAGAGATCGTCCAGTCTAAAAACTTAAACGAGTTTAAGGCAAAATTTGACTTACTGAGAAACAGAGACGGGACTCCATGAGCATAGCTCTTTTTCTGTATATCACAACTAGGTAAATACAATTAGGTAAATACACACACACACACACAAATGGCCTCCTGCTGTCCTGTGACCATTCTATACTCAACATCCTTTATCCATTTTTCCACTGCCCATCAATAACTGGTACAAGAAAATACTAAAAGCTCTCGATCAATACAAGTAGTTCTCTAGTAGCCTGCAAATTAAGAAAACAAAAACTTCCCAATTCATTTATCACTAGCACTAACCTACACCTAATATACAGACAATATACAGTACCACAAAATGAATCCCTTACACCTTAACATAATCTGGAAATTTACCATGTAATGGCAGGCAGCTCTCTCTCTCTCTCTCTCTATACAGTATATATATATACTGTATATATATACAGTATATATATACATATATATGTACTGTATATACATACAGTACATCCCCTTAGTACACAATTTCCTAGTAGACGAAACGCCTAGTGCATGAGGACCTATTTTTAATAGTATTTTTTATTATATTTTCATATGTTACTAACCACAGAACACGAGTCAACCCACATGACGCAAGGCGTCAGGAGAAAAACTGGTGTTTTCTGGTGTGAACCCCGAATGCGCTACCTGCTTCTCCACTATGCGCCACCCTCTATAATAAAGTTCGGATTCACGTGAATAACGGTTATTTAACAAATGCCAAGTTGTTATACTACAAACAAGTGGAGGTGGAGAGGACGGCGGTGGATGAGTCAGGGAAGGTGGTGAGGGGAGGATCCTCCATCTCCTCCTCGCTACTGCTCACATTTTTGGCAATTTCCTTCACTTCTTCTTGTTTGTCTGTGTCATTCCTCATCTTGTTATGGAAATTATGTCGATAACGTGATGAGGAATGAAACAGACAAACAAGAAGAGATGAAGGAAATTGCCGAAAATCTGAGCAGTAGCGAGGAGGATATGGAGGATCCTCCCCTCACCACCTCCCCTGACTCGCTCGCTGCCGTCCCCTCCACCTCCACTGCCCCACCTGACTCACCAGCCACCTCCCCCTCCACTTCCACTGCCCCACCTGACTCACCAGCTGCCTCCCCCTCCACCTCCATGCCTAATTGGTGCCATTTTCTGGCACCATTTAAACATTATTGGCAAGATCCTACTGTACTGTATATGTCTTAGATAGTTTCCCTCAAACAGGTCAAAAAGGTCACAGATAGAGGGAGGTGCCGCCCATTTGCTAATTTTCCCATTAGTTCATGTATTCCTAGTACGCAAATTACTAGTACGCGAGCACCTATGCCGCCCATATAGGCGAGTACTAGGGGGGTGTACTGTATACATATATATATATATATATATATATATATATATATATATATA
>JAGKTI010014451.1:0-10078 GCA_018397915.1 Birgus latro | reverse complement strand
GGATTATTTTGTAGTCAAAGGGCTTAACATATTCGTGAAAACTGAAGTAAAAAAATTGATATATCTTGTACATATATATATTTTTCTATACCATTCCCATATCGAGGACTAGTAAAATCGAAATTGTATAACCTGGAGTTTATCACAAATTACTTGACTGAAAACAATATGCAGAGGAACATTTTAATTTTAAGGTATCAGTCGGGTATTGTGTTTTATTTATTTATATTTACTACTACCATATGACTTTATTCAGCTAGGATATGACCTCTTGCAGTTAAGGGGTATATTAAGACTACGTAAAATCTGGAGTTTGGAGTCTCTTTTGAAAATGAATAAGTAGTCTAGGAAATGGAAGGGACGTCCTAGAGGGCTTTAGAAATTAATCCTTTTAAGCATCACTTGCCTGGTTCGCTTCAAAGGTTAACGTGTGAATACAGTTTATCCAGTTGTTTGATGATATCCTAAGTTTTCGATACGTTTACTGACACATTTCATAGATTCTGCAGTTTAGAATACAGATTCATTTCAAAAGAGTTTCGTGATGAACAGAAAAAATCCCTACAGGACCAGAGGCGCGCCCATATTGAATTTCTGCATCACAATGACGTCGTAACAAAGGTAGAAAACCTGGGCATCAACTCACGTAATACGGAGATATGGTGTTGAAAATGGACGCCTTCATGTGGTGGCACCGATAGGACTAGGCCATGGAGCTGCCCAGATATATAACGTCCCCCATTTGCCCTCCCATCCCCCAAGAAGGAGGCTAGTGTTCTTCAGGAGCGGGCAGCATCAGCCTGCAAGCCACCGAGTTCACATTCAGATGAGCCTGGGGTTGTAATTACTGCTACAACTAATAATAATAATAATAATAATAATAATAATACGGAGATATAAATTTAATTATTACCATTACCAGACGATTTTGTTTTATGAGAGTCCTGTAGTAGTAAAAGAGATGACCAAGTCTAACCCCTTCAGTTCGACGTGCCTCCAAACCTAAATTAAATCGCCTAGAAATAGCGAGAATTGACCAGGTAATACGTCACCGAGTTCAGAAGGTAAATCTCTTAAAGACTATACATCATACTTCCAGACGTGACCTCTTGTTGTGAAGGGAAAAAGGAAGGCTGTATCTATCCTCACAAATTCGAAAGGAGAACCTGAGTAAAATTACCTGGTTGGAGGAAGAATATACTAAAAAAAAAAATAGGACACACACTGTGGAGGTTAGTAACTTAAAAACAATAGTTGAATGTTGTGTAAATAAAGTAAAAATCAGAAAATTGTATATAATAAGAAATACCAGTCTAATCGCTATCATTTCTGATACGACGATGGAACTGCAACTAAATCAATATAGAAAATAGAACTACATATTTTCTCTGATACTTTACATGAGAGACAACAAGATATCTGTGTGACTACGAACATTGGATTTATTACACGTGCCCCAGCTGTTAGGCAGGGTGTGCTGGAAGCACTTTTAGAGCTTTCAGAAATCAGAATGAGATAATGTAGATAGTAATGTAATCTAAGAAATTTGTAATACCTAGTAAATTTATATGGAACCAACTCTGTTTTAGAGTACAGTTTTGTAACATGTTTGCCCACAAAATAATGGTTAAATATACTTTTTCGATAGTTACTGCTCTATCCTACCGGTTTTGTATTTATTAACTAGATAGATAAATAGATGGATAGATAGATAGATTGGTAGGTAGGTAGATAGATAGATAGATAAATAGATAACTATACAGATAGTTAGATACTCCGATGATGACTTCAGAAAAACAAACGCGTTAGGTATATATTAATAAATTCGTGGAGACCGTGGCTGTCCTCTCCCTCCGATACTATCATTTTCCAGGAACACAGGACGCTGGCCTTATTCATAATTTAACTCGAGTATAAATTATGCCTAAGATTGTTTGTGTATAATTTGGCCCTCCCTAATGTAGATACCAAACACGGTCAGATCAGAATGAGTATTACAGCGAAGAAAATACGAAAATTCAATGGTCAGATATTAAAACAAGAGGCAACTGTTGTGAAGATATATCGTGTGTAATAGTTGGGTTAAATACAACTCCTCCTGTATATGACAACGCTGAATGCAGACCTGTGTGAGGCGTTATCATTCTGGCAGACAAAGCATCGTGCCGAAGTGGAACGTCTGGATCATTTCCCAGGAGACAGATACCAGTGACTAACACCGACAGAGGCCGTCTCATTAGAAATATGTTGGTGACCGGAAAGTATATATGCAGAGAGATGTTAACCCATTCATTGTATTATATTTTTGCCACATTCGGACGATTATATTTAGTTTTAGAGAGGCGTTTCCGAAGTGGTGGGGTTAGATACAGTCTTAATTAACCCTTTCAATACATCAGATCTTTCGTAAGCTTAAGAAAAAAAAGTTATCTAGATATAACAGTTAAAACTAGAAAAAGACGTTATCGTATTCAAGGTGTTCGGGAAAAAAAATTGTAGTTATTTTGAGGATTGTGGAATGGTTATTTTCATATGTAAAACACAGAATTTGGCTCAGATGCTTTCAGTGCCTTTTTATCCCCTTGTTTGGCTATTTTACCAGGATAATGCCTTTTCTCATGATGCAGTGCCTAATCTGCATTTTTCCTTATTATAAGAGCCCGGGCTTTGCCGTAAATGCCTTAAGTGTCTTATTATGTTAATTTATTTCCCTTGTGTGTGTGTGTGTGTGTGTGTGTGTGTGTGTGTGTGTGTGTGTTTGTTTGTGTGTGTGTGTGTGTGTGTATGACATTACCAATATAATGCCTTTTTTATATAATACAATCAGTAGAGTTTAAGTCGTAATAATCCGAAAGGAAATTCTCGTAACTGTGTCATTAAGGAAGTGTAAAAAGAAATAATGTAGGGTACCTGGAATTAATAATCTTCAACCGTATATTTATTATGAAAATACATGTCTGTTACATTGTTGCCCACCTCTGCCATGGTGTTTAGTGCCCAAACATCTGAGCTGGTCATAAGAAACGATAAGAAATTCCTAGTACGAGTATGAGGATGAATACCTGCCGATAAGATAGCAGTGGTGTTTTGACATGCTGTGGACTTTAAAAGAATATTGCTGAGAATTTAGGACGTTACAGAAGAGTGAACGATGTTACCTGTATTTGAGGTACGGATTAAGGTATATAGGCATATTACCGATGGCAGAGATCAGTAGGGAGTTGTTCAGCTTGGAATCAAATTACTCTCTCAGTTTGTCATTAACACACCAGGCCTATATTTATTACTTCACAATACTTTTAAAAAATCGTAGTTGGAATACGTGCAAAACTGTAGCTCATCATCAGGAAAAGAAATATATCCTGATGCAGTCATTCACAACATTTTCATTATTGTAGAGATTTATTTGATGGCATGATGATTGTACTGGGATCGTCGTTTTAAAGAATTTGACATTTTAAATCGACCTTAACAGAACCGTTGTCAAGAATTAATCAGTAAAAAATGTTATGAAGTTATGGGCACTTTATTCCATCGACATTTGAACTTTAGAAATGGGATTAATGGGGCTGATGAAGAGGATCAGTAAAAAAAAAAAAAAGTTACTTATCGACACGTCATTTCACTGAATTTTGAATTTTAGGTTTGGGATTAATAGATTTGATGGAGAGGATCAGAAAAAAAATATATAGAAAAGGGGGAAGGGGGGATATATTTCTCATCTCAACGGTATTGCCTCTGTACGCCTACACATTCACTAGTGGAGGGATCAGAGGGATATTGTCGCAGGATAAACACAGCTGACTCACATCCCAAAGGCCAGAGGTGACGAGCGGGAATGACGGGTTCGAAAGGTATTCCTGCCTCTACGCGTGCCTGTCCATACCACAACCTACACGTGTCTGAATTATACTCGAATGCTGACGTAGACGGCAAAGGGGGCATCTTAGTAACTCTTTCTTAGTGATTTATTTTGCATATATCACCTTAACACCGGCATGACTCGTTCAAAATGGATTCATTCCTCTACGCGTACCGAACTATAACAAATCTCAGTTATACCCAGATGCTGCATTAAAGGCATGGGAGGTTTCGTAGCTACCCTTTTTTAGCGATTTAATTTGCATGTCACACCGTAACACCGGCATGACTACATCAAGAGGGGTTCCTGCCTCAACACGCACTTAACCCTAGCACATCGTACACATGATTAAATTATATTAGAATACTGTGTTCTAGGTGGCAGAGAAGGCTTCGTAGCACCTTCTTCGTACCGATTTATTTTGCATATTACACTTTAACATCCTTTTTCAAGCTATTTTCATCCTTTTAATATGGACATATTTTTCGTGATTAACATAAAGTTGATACTGAGTTGTACTGAGTCAAATAAATCGCTAAGTAACAAGCAGTACGGAGTCTCCAAAGTCACCTATAAAACGACCGTGTGTGCATTGTGAGGATACAGTAGGCTGTTCTCAGGTAGACCAAATAGTAACGGCAGTGTGAAGCAAAACATTGGCATATTACATATTGATGAAGGTGATGTATTCCTTCTTTTTCTAAGGTTTTAAAGACTGTATTTCCCTCTTTTCTACTGAGGTTATAAAAGGCAGGAAATAGACGTGGTGAAATATAAATTATACAGGGCATTATGCTAGAAGCTGTTCCACGTTTAGCATACGGGGAGACGAGCAGAGAGAAGCAATAGAACAGCAGTAAGAGCAAGAAGAAAGGAGTGAGGGTAATCTGAAAGCCTCTCCAGATGCCCCTGTCGTTATGACCTGCCGATGAGCTGAGGCTGTTCGAACCCCAGACTACACACTAACGTCTGCCAACCCCTTCAGTGAGCTCTGTTTGTCCCTAAGCTCTCCATCACCTCCACTGTGCCCTGCAAACCGCTCCACTCTGCTCCTTGACTCTCTAACCCCTGCCAACCTTTCAACCATACTACTAAGTCTTCCTGTTTGTTTCTCTTGTCACTAACATTTGCCAACCCCTTCACTATGCTTGTTTTACTCCACGTGTGTTAAACTGGGTAGTGAGGTGTGTGTTTGTGTGTGTGTATGTGTGTGTGTGTGTGTGTGTGTGTGTGTGTGTGTGTGTGTGTGTGTGTGTGTGTGTGTGTGTGTGGTAGCTTTCTATTTTGTGGTTTGTTGTGTGTGTTTGTGTGTGCGCTACTTGAGTGGGTGCGTATGCTATTTGTGTGTGTGAAAGTTTCGTGTATGATGTTCGTCGTCCGTGTGCCTTTAATGTTTGTACTCGTATTCATGGGGCGGGCGAGGCTGGTCACCACTCTTTAATGCTGGGAGAGTAGACTAGCTTCCTCCCCCTACGCTCCTTATGAGACGCATATATAAAACGGATTAGTTGTTTTAGTAAACAAGCAAGCTTCACGATACACAGAGACAGACAGACTGACAGGCAGAGCAACAGAGGGGGAAAGAGAGAAAACATGGAGAAATAAATTCCCCGAGCTAGACCTTGATCGATCATAGACCTCTCCCAGCAGGGCAGCTACCCGGGCAGGGTGTGAACTCTCCACCATTCGGTCTTGAGTCAGGCGCTCTACCACTGGGGCATCCTGCTGCCAAAGAGAAAGAGAGAGACAGGCAGACAGACAGAATTCCTCTGGTCAGTAATGGTTTAGCTACTGAGAAAAGATAACAAAAATTAAAGCAGCTCGTTGTACTGTGAGTTTCCTAACAATGACTTTTGCTTCTGCTACAAAACTCATTGTACATTGCAGTGGGTGCAGTTACAGTGATTAAAGGTGAAATTTTAAGATGAAAGTAGAAAAGCAATACCTATGCTCAAGCTAAATATGGCTTCTCATATTTACGTATGATGGAGAGAATTTAATCACTGGAATTTAATTTATTTCGAAACGAGAGTCCGAGAAGAGACTCCCAGCCCAAAGACCTTCTTCTATGCCCCTGCCAACCTATCGCGTACAAAATTGTGGGATCTAACACTCTTTAGTCATGTTTTCTGACAAGCTGAGATTAAACAGATTGTACTCGTGATCCTTTCTCTCCATGAATCAAATAAATCCCAACCATTGAGCGAGGGATGAAAATATTTGCGATAAAATTCATAAGTCGTATTTTAGGGCATACAGGAATAGATAAACGGTACCGCTATCCTCGTTCCGCTCTCTCCATGGACAAAATTCTCCCAACCATGGAACGAGGGGTGAAAAATCTGTGATATAATTTTACTTGTCTAGAAAGAGGAATGGAAACAATAGTGGCCCATGTTGCAGTCCATATTCGTCCAGGTGCTCGTCCCGGCCCCTGTTTCCCGCTACAGCTGCGTCGCCCGGGATCATCTGCGTAAATATTTCATGGCCTCCACACAGACATGACTGTCGGGTGTTCAAGTGGTGGGTTATTTACACCGGGAGTCAAGTGTGCTCTGACAACTGGAGGACAGTAGACCAGACACGAAGCCTGTAGCCTCGTGATTTTGTTTGATTTATCTGTTGGTCGGGAGCCACCGTTGCATAGTGGTACCCTGCTGGCCTCCTGAGCTGCGCGTACGCCTCATCTAATGTTTGAAACCCAGACAAGATGAACATTTAAAATGGATGCTGGTAGTATGCTTTTTCATGTAGTTGCATATACTCATTCCCTCTTTGTTTCTATCGATAACATATACAGCCTCGTGACACGCAGGCACAACCATAACAGCTCATCGATTTTCACATGCATCTTTCTCCCTGTAGACACCCTTTCGTCACTCGTACTTGGCCAGCACGTGGAGGGATTAATTCTGGCCTGCATTCTGCCTCCGACGAGAAGGTCTATCCCTGCAGTAGACAACATTATGCTTTAACGCGATGCACACTCGCTAAGTGTAAAGTAGACACAGGAAAATACCAGGTGAACAAGAAAACGACCGTCAGATATTCTTTACTGCCTTAACGAAATTCAAGTTCCTAAACAGTTCCCTACCGCAAACCAGGACTGATCTCCCGTCCTTTCTGTCAGCAGTCCAGTACGGATATTGCAAAAATTTGTCATAACGCCTCTTCGTGTTGTCCTTGTACTCAAGTCGTCAACGATGCGTGAAGTAGCTGATGACATTTAGATAGGATTGAGCTTCATTTTGCTAGCCTATTCTATAAACAAACAACTAAGTGGTGACGCAGGTATTAAACAAATATCTACTGGGTGACGCAAATACTTAGAGAGGAAACTACAAAGTATAAAGATTCTAATTGCTGCAGCCCCCACAGCATAATAAAGTTCCTCTCTATATCTACAGAATAACACTTCTTTTATTAAGGCGTTTTTACATTTTGGACTTTCTTTGTGTACGTGTGCTCCTACCTTGGGGGGGAGGGGGGCTGTTCTGTAGTTTTACCAGTGCCTGTAATATGCAGTTTTGCTGGTAGTTTAAGAAGAGTTTGAAAGTACAGTACTTCATGATAAAATTGAGGGTTACTTGCCAGGAACATCACTTTATGAACATATTACCCCTTAATATAGGTACAGTAATTACCTGTAACTTGTTACAGAATAAACTAGTAAGCTGCAAAACACAGGGTATCTGAGGGTGTTGTTAGCCCTTTCACTGCTACAGTTCTCATACCCGAGGAACATTGTCTAATGCTAGTCTGGATAAAATGCCTAGCAATATCCACTCCTGCGAGAAACCATGGAGATGCTTCTCAGTACAACGACTGCCAGGATTTTTTTTTTTTTCCGAACAGAATTTCATCTGATTAACAGCTGAAAAAATATGTTGAAATACGTCCATATTAATGGACATGTTATGAGAGCTTTATCCAGTAAACTGACTGGGCAAGTAATGTCTAAAATATTGTTTCAACATTGCTTTCAGGAAGAGCCTTTATAAAGCTCGCCAGAGCGAATCCTTGTCTCACAGTAAAGGCCTGTCCTGACCTGTGTTACACAAGGAACAGCAACTTGCTATGGATTTTTCATGATGAAAAAGATGATGTAATCTATTATGCGTCGAAGCCAATTTCCAAACTTCTTTTTTCACTCTCCTTTACCGTCTTCGTTGTTGTTTTTGCTTAGCCCCGGTCCTTCTAACCGAGCAGACCCGTCGACAGCAGGTAAGCAGCTTCCCCTATGGTTCTGTCCCGTAGGTTTCCTACACCTTTGATTCTTTGTCTGAATCTTAGTGTGGTATGTGCTGTGCAGTGCTCCATTATGTGTGTGATGGTGTGTGGTCCTATTCTACAGGCTGGGTTCGTGTCATCTGTTATTTCAGCCAGTCCATGTCTAAGCTGGAGGCTGAGGAGGGCTGGATGGTGTTCTGCTCTAAGCCTAACTAGATGAACTTGATCGTATCTGATTGAGGACACCGGGTGGATGTCAGGAGGGGGTGCTTGTAATGTAGTGTTCTGATCGAGTTGTATTGCCCTGCGCTTGAAGTGAGGAAGTAGGTGTCTCTTCAATTCTAGTGTTGAAGCGTCTGGAGGTTGGATATTGGAAAGGGTTTGATTATGTTTGTATGTTGATTGTTTTATGTGCCGAGGTGTGTTGTGGGTCTCTGTCATGTAATGACAGGGGTGTTGCGTATTGGCACAGCAATATAAAACTGTGGGCCTCTGATATCAAGGTAGTTTCTGATAGGAAGGATTTTTAGCTTCAGAATGTAAGTGGGCAGTGAGCGTGATTTTGATGCGGCTAGTGGTGATGCGTAGGGAGTTTCTTTTTATGACTTGCAAGGTGTTGTAACGAGTATTAGATAGGATGGGAGCCCATGCCAGGGAGGCTTAATAGGCTACATCACGGGTTTAATGAATTGTTTGTAGAGTAAAGAGGGTGTTGGTTTTCGTTGCCCAAATTCTGGTCCTGTAGTTGCCCTGAGTACACTGAGTCTGATGGTGCGCTGCCTGCCGCCTCTTGATATCATGGACATGGTCCTTGAAGGTGAATTCGTTGTTATCTGTCACTCCAAGGATCTTAGCGGAGGGGGTGTATGGCACACGAACATTGTTTAATGTACTATGAAGGGAGTACCTGTGTTCATGTTTACTGCTGGTGATGAGCGTGGTGGTGGATTTGACTGGAACGATCATCAGTTTATTATCCTTAACTCAAGTCTGCAGCATGTTGAGGTAATCCTGTTGCAGCATGTTGAGGCAGTCCTGTTGCAGTGTGCAGGCTTTGCCAGCAGTGTGTTGTGTGATTGTTATGGTGATGTCATCTGCATATTATGCAATGTCTGTGGGCGGCTGGGGTGTGGGAATATCATACATGTATAGGAAGTAGAGTGCGGGTGAGAGAACGGAGCCTCCTGCATCTCAGTAAGGGAAAGTTCGAGTTCGTGATAACTTGCTTGGGAATGTAATATATGCTTGTCTACCAGACAAATAGTTGGCAAGCCATCTGTTGCTGTTGATCCTCATGTTGGTATTGTATATTTTGGTGATTTGTGTGCGCTGGGGAATGGCACAGAAGACTTTACTAAAATCTGTAGTGAGAAGTGTGTGCTGTGCAGAGAGTGATGAGGAAGTTTGTTTTCAGGCAGGGGGCGCATCTGCTTTTCTCCACCCAGGGCAACAGCCTCACCACGGGAAGGCTCCTCTCCACCGCCAGCGTCTTCGTTGAGAACTGAGAACATAATTTTAATCCATTTTCTGTCAGGGATTACCCTAAGTTGTATTTAAATTTCGCAGTATTCAGGACAGAAACTGACGGACAACCATTACCCGATAATTTGATAATAACACTGTGTATGAAAGGTTCAAGAGAATGCAAAAAAAAATAGAGCAAAAAAATTTTTTGCAATATACAGTATATATATATACAGTATATATATTGTATATGTACATAAATATTTTAGAACATAAATAAGTACATATGTATGTACGAGCATGTGGACGTAGTATGTATAAACTGTTTATTTACCTGTATATAATCAGGGCAGAAAGAAAAAGCACGGCTTAGAGAAAATGTTCACACACACACACACACACACACACACACACACACACACACACACACACACACACACACACACACACACACACACACACACACACACACACACACACACACACACACACACACACACACACACACACACACACACACAC
>JAGKTI010014450.1:0-21654 GCA_018397915.1 Birgus latro | reverse complement strand
CAAGGAATCTTAAACACTCACTCTATGCTGACGATTGTGCAATATGGCACTCTTCCCGTAATGCACAATTTTCGGCTGGGCGGATTCAAGCAGCCCTTGATTCCGTCCACCAATGGGCCTTGCAGTGGGGATTTAAGTTTTCCGTTCCTAAGTGTGCCGCTATTGTTTTCACTAATCGTAACGTACCTAATTTGTGCTTGACTTTGGATAATCAGGCGGTACCTTTTCAAAATTCAGTAAAGTTTTTGGGTATACATTTTGATCGCAGGTTGAACTTTAAAATTCATGTTAATAATTTGCTTGCCCGTTGTGATAAACCGTTAAATGTCCTCAAGTACCTAGCAGGTACTACTTGGGCAGCCGACAGAAAATCTTTATTAATGGTGTATAAGTCCCTTATTAGATCGAAGCTAGACTATGGCGCACAGGTGTATGGCTC
Source organism: Birgus latro (assembly GCA_018397915.1). Classification (NCBI taxonomy): domain Eukaryota; kingdom Metazoa; phylum Arthropoda; class Malacostraca; order Decapoda; family Coenobitidae; genus Birgus; species Birgus latro. The sequence goes on along the minus strand of JAGKTI010014450.1, from coordinate 21,215 downwards.
GGCATCCGATGCCACGTTGAAAGGATTGGATGTGTTACAGAACAAATGTTAGCGAATGTGCCTTGGAGCCGTCCGGTGTACACGGGTAGCTCGAATGGAAGTGGAGGCAAATGTGCCTCCCCTCCGTATTCGCCACGACCACCTGGCCCTGTCCTATGGCATCCGGACATTAAGGAAAAGCAATATCGGCAACGTGGCCTGTACCCCTCTGCGTCAATACCACCATCTTATGCGAGGGGTGCGTCGGCCACTTGCCGTTCGCCTCCACTTACTAACTCAGGAGCTTGGTGTGGACTTCAGTGACTGTGACAAGTTGGTGACTAAAAATATAGCGCCTTGGGAGCCACCCGGCTTTACTGTTGATGTATCATGGCTCCCAGCACCTAAGACCAAGGCGCCGGAGGCGGAGGTCCACCACTTGTTTCGTAACATCATCATTCGTCACTTGGGGTCCCACCAGTTGTACACTGATGGCTCCAAGTCGAGTGAATGTGTGGGTGCTAGTGTGTGGTCGACTGAATGTGCCCTTAGGTATCGGTTGCCGACTCATACATCTGTGTTTACCTCCGAACTATTTGCTATTGACAAAGCCATAGACTATGCTCTCAGTTCTCGACATGACTCATATGTCATATTTTCCGACTCAAAATCAGCCCTTCAGGCAATTGCTTCTCGTACTACGGACTCTAATGAGATCCAGGGCCGCATTATCAATAAATTGCATTCGTGCGGCAAGTCCTTCACGCTGATCTGGGTGCCTGGTCATTGTCGTATCTACGGCAATGAGCAGGCTGACTTACTTGCAAAGTCGGCTGTAGAACTTGAGGAGACCTGGGACGTTCCTCGTGATCTACGGTCGAGTCTCTCTCTCGGAAAGAAATCAATAGATCTTCTGTGGCAAAGTCAGTGGACCAGACTTAATATTCCAACATGCAAGCCGTACCTGGGCGACTGGGCTACTGCCAACCGTCCCAGTCGCCTTGAGGAAAAAGTGTTGGCACGATTACGGCTTAATGCCACCATTCTAACACACATGAAACCATATATGGAGAGGCGATTCCCACCGCACTGTGACATCTGTGATGCGGTGTTATCTATCAGTCTTATCATCCTGCGCTGTCGGCGATTTATTCGTGAACGTACTTCGCTTATAAATTACTGCGGCGCAGCAGACGTCCCCTTCACCCTTTCCACCATCCTGGGTGATGGGGACATTGTTATGATTGATAAATTGATGGCTATCTTGAGAGAGACCGGACTGATCAGAGTGATGTGACTTTTTTACTATATGGTTATGGTTTTTACCGTCTGTAAATATGTATATATTGTACTATTAATTAGGGTTGACAGTTGACGTATTTGAAATAGTTCCTAATTCTGACCGATCTATTTCTAATATAGATGTCCCCTACATTAAACCCCGTTCCTCGCCTGACAGTCATCAGCTGATGAGTGCAAGTGTGCAATATAGAAAGGTATTGGGCACTTGCAGTCGATGGTGGTCTGTTGGGTGAGGTACTTCACTTTCTGTACATATTATGTGAATACATTTTACACCTTGTTAAGCTGTACTAATTAGGGCCGACAACTGACGTATATGAAAATGTTCCTGCCTCGTCTGGTTCTCTTTCATATATTGATGTCCCCTATATTAGGTTGTGCCTCGACTGACAGTCATCAGGTGATGAGTGCAGGTATGTAATGTAGACAGGCATTGCATATCTGCAGTCGATGGTGTTCTCTTGGTCGAGGTATTTACCATTAGTGTAGATTTAGCTATTTGTATCATTAGGCTTTAGCATAGGTTAGCGATTTGTCTGTTAGGTTATTATAAGCTTTAGGGTTAGGTTAAATATAAAATAAAAACAAAAAAAATACAAAAATAGGGAAAAAATTAAAAAAAAAATAAACTTATAAAATAAAAGCATTATATATATATGTACGCGTGTATGTAAGTGTGCTTGAATATGTGCATGTTTATATGCATGACTGTGTGTGTGTATGTATGTATGTATATATATATGTTTGTATATATATATATGTGTATATATGTCCATATATATACATATACATATTTGCCTTAATGACCAGGGGCTTCGGCCCCAAAGGTCGATAGGCAAAAAAAAAAAAAAAAAAATAGGGAGGCAGTTGAGATCCGGCTCAACTCAGTACCAGACTGACTCTGTTTGATTTCTTTTGTTGATTTCACCCATGACTGTTTGATCTCTTTTGTTGATTTCACCCATGACTCTGTTTGATCTCTTTTTTCTGACTTCACCTTGATCTTGTGTGTGTTAGTGTTGTGTTAGTTGTGTGTTAAATTTGAGGTAGTAGAAGTTAAGTTAGGTGATGGGATATTAATCTTAAATAATAAAGTTGTGGCTTTACTTTGGTTGTATTAGTAAATCTTTGCATTAAAGAGTAAGTCACTTGAGTAAGAATAAAAACATAAGTCACTGACAAGATATAAAATTGAGAAACCTATAAATCATAGCCATCATATTTTACTCTCAATGGTTATGACTCAAGCTTGTGATAACTTCATATCTCCCTGTGACTACTTCAGTTCTGACCTGTGAGGTTGGTCACATACAGGATAATACAGTTCTTAGCTTGAGAATGGGAAAATGGGATTAAGACTGAAATTAGTACGAACCTATTCAAAGACTAAACAAATATTTGATATCGGAACAAGATCTAGAATAACATGGCCACTGTCAGCATCTATTAATCGGTGAAGGAATCCTCAACTTGCAACACTAATGACTGGAGTGAAAAAAAAAATAATGATCCAGTTTCCCTAAGTCATCTAAAAAAGTTTTTATTTTTCTTTTATTTATTTTTTATTTTTTTTAGTACCCATATCTTCATATGTAATTTATGGTGAATGTTCAGCAACCTATTGTGTGCCTCCAGTGCTGATGCATAGACTTTCGTTGTTCATTATAGGCTGACAAATCATTAAATGATGTTAAGTAAAAAACACAATCAAGCAACTTATCATCGAGATTAGAGAGAGAAAAAAATAGAAAAAACAATAAAACCTTGCTTTACACGTGATCTTCCAGCAAAGGTACTGTGAGGCATCGAACCATTTAAATTACCCAATAATTTTTCATTCCAAACAAGTTCCAACTGAGGTTGTTCGTACAAGCGTGCCCAAAAAGATCCTTTGACATTGTTGACATAAGAAGCATGTAAGGATCGTGTGATGGACAGCTAACCAGCAAACTGTGGAAGTTCTTCAATGGTTGTCATCAAACTAAATATCATATCGGAGGGAGATGATATACTCTATTAACAGCATTTACCCTGGGGTTCCACCAGTGTCCCTGGGTGGAGGACCCCATCTCCATCTCCATCACCCAGAGATGAAGCAAATGTGACACGTGTCAACAAGGCTGTCCACACTTTCCACACATCTTACATAAAAATGGATTCAAGACTATTTTTCAAATCAGATAAGTGGTCCTGACAGGTGCACGAATAAACAGTGGGGCGAGTTGCTGAGTGAGGCTTTCGTCTGTACTCATTAACAGGTAGACCAGAAGGTGATAAAGGGGTAACAAAAGTAGAAGAAGAAGGAGCAGGAGCCTTGAGAGGAATAGTAGGAGGTCCTGTAGAAGGAGTACAAGCGATGGGAGATGCATTACTTTCCTGATTTTCCTCCCATTCGAAATATCTGGGAATTCTCTAAGGATTATCAGCGTGGATCCATTTACTCTCAGATGATAAGTCTTTAACAGCAAATTTGTTACTACTATGAGGTAACACATGGTGCGCGCCTGTAAACTTGTCATCCAACTTAGAAGCACGAGAGTGCGAACGTTTATTCTGATAACAGAGGCGGAGCTATGCTGGCGATCTAGCATATCTGCTTTAGACAATGCCAGATTAGCCTTTATGAACTAGGGTATATTATATAAAGGGGAGCTGAGCTATGCTGCTGATGTAGCACATCTTATTTAGAGAATGCCAGATCAGCTTTTATGTCCTGGTGTATTCTCTGTAAATCTGACGGTCTCAGTTTCACATGATCGTCCTGCTTTTACAGTTGACTAGGCACTGAATGTAACATTGAATGTGGCAGAAACATACCTAATCCATATAAGAAAATGAATGGAGTTTCGCCAATTGATTTATTAATGAAGCTCTTGATAGAACAGCAATTTGCGATATCCACTCACTCCAACAGTTGCTCCGAGAATCAAAGTACATAAAGCATTCTAACACCTTCCAGTGCTGTCTCTCTACAAGGCCATTAGAGGCAGGATTGTGTGAAACGACATTACACATTGTTATACTGCTCAGTAAGAATACTGTTGTTGAACTCAAAAGCACTATCAGTAATTGAGGTTGATGGCATGGTAAATGGGAAAATAACGTGATCAAAGAGAACACGTTCATCACTCTTAGCAATCTCATATTCAAGAGACACGAGAAAATAGTAACGTGAGAAATGACCAACAGCCACAAACAAGCACTCTGCACTAGACTCTGTCAGTGGTCGCTTAAAGATATCAGTCGGAACGGTTTCCCATGGACGTATTGGGACCGGATATTGCAAACGTGGAGCAGGCGATCCAATTGACCCTTTATGACTTACAAGAAACACAGAAATCGCAGTTAACATCGACATCTTTACACATTGTAGGTCAGTTAGATTAAAAGACATGCTTGTTTCAAACACTGATTTTTTTCCTGGATGGGATGTTTGAAACGTGTTATAAATGGAGTGGAGTACTACAGGAATAAATGAACCAGGAGAAATGAGATGACGTACCTCTCAATTACGAATGCCCCTGCCAGTAAGGGTTGTCTTCTTATACAGGGTATAGTTGTCCAACACGAGCTCAGCTACTGGCACTGGCAGAGTAAGTATGGATGAGACATCTGACTCTAAGAAGTATATAACCTTAGATAACAAAATGTTTGTGTACTGGAAGCCATGCACATCTGAGGAAAGGGTCGAGCAAGGATCATCACTAGGATGATAAAGCTACATGACGTGAAAGAGCATCTTGCATTACATTATGGATACCACGCATGTACTCAAATAACTTGGATAATAACTGACCTTCGAGGTAGACACCCTGTTTGATTTCTTCCTTTGAATAAGTCACAAACTGGCAGATGATCTGTTTGGATGTGGCTGAGAGACAAGTCAACTGCTAAAGCTATCCAATATGTGGCATTATAGTTACGTTCTACGAGTGAGGGCATGACTAGCGTACGCTATGACACGTTTCCTCTTTTCATGATCAACTTACATTAATATTGATCCTAGGGCAACAACAAATGTGTCTGCATAAAGAATGAAAAACTCCTTATCATCAGGAAACACAAAAACAGGAATATCATTGAGTACTGTCTTCACTGTTTTGAAGCCATGCGACTTGTCATGAGTCCAAACAAAAGGTTCGCATTTTTTAAAAAGTAATTTAGTAAGAAAGGCGGCGGTCCACGGATAACCTTGAATAAATCACTGGGAGTAGCCACTCAATCCAAAAACACTCCCTACATCATCGGTACTAATTGTTTTTTGGAAGTTAGAAACTGTCTTAAAGTTCTCACCTAAGGTATGAATTCCCTGTGCATCACCCACATGCCCAAGAAATTTATTTTTTCTTGCACAAGAGTTTATATTTCATTCAGCCTCTCCCACTTCTTTTTATTCATCCACCACCTTCTACTGCATCTTCGTTCCCCCTCATCTCTTTTCCTTAACGATGCCGCCTCATTTTCATTCCTAAGTTATAGCACCAATCTTTCTTTTCTTTAGTCTTTTTCGTCTCACTTTGTTTTCTTGGTCCTTTTTTTTTCAAGATCTTTGAATTTCTTCAGCTTTTATGTTGTGTCTTGTATTTTCCTTCTCTTTATATTTCTTTATTTTCACTTTTTTTTTAGTTCTTTGTTTTCATTATTTTTCTGTTTATGTTCTTTTCTTTTTACATTATAATTCTTTTTCTTTATTTTCTTCTCTTTACCCATATCTTCACCTCTTGTTAATCCCTTTTGCTCTTCTATGTTTCTTCTTTCTGCTAACTCATGCTTTCTCCATCTGTGTCTGTAGTTTCATTTTTCATATTTTCCCCACCTCTTGCCTGCTTCTTTGTTTTGTCAGTTCATCCATTCTCCAGTTTGTCATTTTAATTCAGTTTTCTACTTTTTCTTTAGTTCCATCGTTCTTTTATTTCTTCTCATTTTTTTTCCTTTTCGCATTTCTTGCTTGCTGCTCTGTTTGTCAATTCCTTCTACATTCTTTGTCAGAACTGATGATCGAATCATTCCTCTCTTTGTTTCCTAACATCCACTCCCAACTCTACAATTCTCCTTTTTTTTTTTTTTTTTTTGTCTTTGGTTCACCGTCCCTCACATGTTTCTCTGGTTTTCAATTCATTCATTCTTATCCAGTTACATTTATTACCGGCTTTCACTTTCATTTATTGTCACGTTCTCTGTGTCCTTGCCGTCTCTGCCAACTCTTACAGTCTTCTTCTGTTTTTTTTTAAACTCTTTTTTTTCTTTCTTCACATTTCTCTTTTGCATTCCTGTGTCACACCCCTCCCTCGTTTTTTTTTTTTTTTTCAGTTTGTCTTCCTCTTTCTCTTTCAAGTCCTGTATTTTCTGTGTTTTTAAAATCTCCTCTGTTTTTTTTAAACGTATATCCGATTCCTCTATTTGCCAAGCCCTATATTATCTTTCAGCGCTGTTTCCAGACTTTCGTTTTTCTTTCTTCATGTCTTTGTTCCATATGCTAAGTAGTGCCATTTTTCCTCATATCATTTTTATTTCTTTTCCTTTCTCTCATAAGCTGTTGCGGATTTGTCTCCCTGCCATGTTCAGGAATCTCTTTAGTATTCTTTTTACAATCTCTTTTCTCACCTTCTAATTCCTCCATTCTCCTTTAATCTTGACCTTCCAGTTGCTCCTTCTCTTTTTTCGCTGTGGCATTTCCTGCATTCTCCTTCAGTTTATTTTTTATCTTTATCGTGTATTATTCAACTTCTTTTATCCTTTCCTGTCGTTAGTTTATTCCTCTCTTTGTCTCAGTTCCTTCATTCTCCAGCTTCTTCCCCCCTTCCCTATTCTTCTCATTTATTTTTCAGTTTTTTACGTATTCATCTGTTTTCTCAGTTACTCATTACGTTGTGTTTTCATTATTTTTCTTTCTTAGTTTTATCTTTATCTACCAGTTCTTGCATTATCCTGTCTTTCCTTAACATTTTCTTTGTTTTTGCCACCCTATGCATGTTCCTTCTATTCCCCTATTCTCATATTTGCTTTTCTCGTACATATCTTCCCATTCTTCGTCAGCGCTGACACTCATTTCCTTCTTTTTTTTTTTCGTTCTTTCATTCACTGTTTCTTGCATATTCACTGTTTTGCCACTTCCTAGATTCTCCTTTTTATTCCAGGTTAGTCTTACTCTATTCTGTCTACTAACCTTTGCATTCTCCCTCACCCTTGTTTTCCACTTCCTTTCTTTCACTTTCTCTCACATATTTCTTTGTCTCGTTTGTTTCTCATGCGTTTATTTTCCCAATCCCTTCTTTTGCTTTTCTTTCCTTGTATATCATTGTTCTACATGCTTGCGCCTTTATTTTCTATCTGATTTTTTCCCTCTTCTTGTGTTATCACCGTCTTTGGCACTTTCGTCTGTCACTTCCTCCATCCTCTTTTTTTTTTTTTTCCTATCGGTTCTTCCCAGCTCCTCGTTTTGTTTCCCAGCCTCATTTTCTCATTTGACAGCCCTTGCACATCTCTTCTTTTGCTTTTCTAGTTCATATCTTTCACTATCTCTCACATATTTCTCTGTCTGTCTCTCTTGTCCCTCTTTCTCCATTCTCTTTCTGCTTTGCCGACACTTGGACTCCTCCATTATATATTCACATCCTTTCTTACTTTCACCATTTCTCACATTTTCAGACTCCCTTGCCTTTCTCTCTCGTTCCTGTTTCTCCATTCGCCTACCTCTTTGCCTCATCCATCACTCCCCTTCCTTCTAATTCTTTTCTTTCTTTCGCAATCTCTGGCATATTCCTCTGTCTGTCATTTCCCTCATTCTCAATTTTCCTCCTCTTTCCGTTTTCCCAGTTACCTTCTGTCGTCGTCTTTCGCAAATTTCTCTGTTTATCATGTCCTTCATTCGCTCTTCTCCTCCTCCTTCCTCTGTTTTTCCAATTCTTTTTTTTTTTTTAATCTTGAACAGTCTGTCGCATATTGCTTCATGTCCTTTGTCCCTCATTTTCCATTCTCCTGCTTTTCCTCTGATTTTCCAGTCCTTTTCTTACTTTTACCATCTCTCACACATTCCCCCCCCCCCTCTCTCTCTTTTTCACATACTGGACCTCTCAGTTGACGCCTTCTTAAAACCAACTCAGTGTGTGTTTGGTTTTCATCTGGGATCCCTTGTTTTTTTACCGGAAGTTTGTTCTCATCAGGCCTGTCCCATTGGAGGGTGACCGCTCCTCCACTCGCCAAATATTGCAATCTACATTTGATCTTCCTTTTTGCCACTGTTTTCTTATAATACTACGCTGGGCGATGGTTATGTGGATGGATTTGACTTCGGGAAGGATCTATAAATTTAGATGGCCTGTTCAGTCAGAGAGTGACAGCTTCGCCACTCAGCTGATACAGGGTGCTTCAGAAAGATTTTAACACTTAAAACAGTCACTGGAACAAAATTGACAATATACATACAGCTCTTCTCAATACGGTGGAGTCAAAGACTTTGCGTCCTCCTTTTACTGGCTCCCTTCAACCTCTGTCTCTTCGCAGCACTGTTCCGTCTTTATCTCTTTTCTATCACTACTTCAATGGTCACTGCTCCTCTGAGCTGTCTGCTTGCATCCCTCCACTTCTACGACGAGCGCGTAGCACCAGTCTAGCAACAAGCTTTCATTCCTTTTCTGTCCATCTCTCTAATGCAAGAGTTAACCGTTACTCCCAGTCCTTCATTTATGCAACAGGTCAGCTCTGGAACTGTCTCCCTCTGTTTGTATTTCCTGCTGGCTGTGATCTCCAGTCTTTCAAACGCAGTGTGTCCAGGCATCTCGAAATGATCGGATCTTGAATTTGGCTCTGTTTTCTATTGTTTTTGTTTTTTTCTCGGAAGGAACAGTTTACGGGCCCCTGGCCTTTGGTTCCTTCTTCCCAGCATAAAAAAATAAAACAAGCATGAGATGCTAATAGATATACGTGGATAGCTTTAAAGAGTCAGACGGTGTCCCTTATTTCCCATCATTATCAGCACATTCGTGGACCAGTTCAGTCAGTGGGAAAGAAAAAATGTTGGAAATACTTTCCATGTAAGTGTTAACATCATACTGAAGCACCCTGTTACACACTTCCTTTGATCTGTGCTTTACTTTTTCTTTTTTTTTATAATGCTCACCCAGAGAATGATAGTGTGGATGAATTTCACATGACCCCATTTTATATTATTTGATGACCGTGTACTCGTAGTCAAACTTGAGGATAAATTTTTCTAGTAACCAAGGAGATGCATTCCTAGCCCATAGCCAAGGCTCATTGCAGATCACACAACCATGATTTAGTATTTTAGTTGTTTGAGTGGCCCAGTTCCGTCAGATGAAAACGAACCAGCTATAGAGGCGTTATTACACTGAAGGGGTTGACCTCAGTCCGAGATATTCAGCGTTCTAATCTTTTATTTGGCTTATCTTTTATTTACCTCCCTTAGCCACTGTCACTTTAACTCTCCTGCCTTATCTCAACCTCCTCCTTCCTTCCTCCAGACATACTTTATCTCTTCTCCCTTTACCTCCTCCTCCTCTTCTCTCCCCCTCTTCTTCCCTCCCTCTTCCCCCCTCCCCCGTTTGTCACTCTCTCCTCCCCTTCTTCTATCCATTTCTCCTCCCCTTCCTCTCTCCTTTTCCTCGTTCAGTTTCCTCCCTTCCATTGACCATTTTTCTCCAGATTTTCCTATTTCCTTTCTCTTTCTCTATTCCTCTCCCTGCATCCCCATCCCCCTCTTCACTCTTGTATTGTGTCTCTCTCCACCCTCCTTCTTCCATCTATCCATCCACATCTCGCTTCCTCACTCTCTTACCAATCTTCCTCATTCCTCCCTCCCTCCCTCTCTTTCTCTCTCCCCCCTTTCCTCCTTCCCCTTCTTTCTCTTTCTCCTCTCCTCCCACTCCCTCCCTCTTCCTCTTTCGTCTCTCTCTTCCTTCCACTTTTCTTCTGTCCCTTTCTCTTTCCATTACCCACATTACGTCCCTCTCCACTGACTTCCGTTCTCTCCTCTTTCTCTCCCTCCCTCTCACCCTTCGTTCCCTCTTTCTCTCCCTCCCTCTCACCCATCGTTCCCTCTTTCTCCCCCTCCCTCTCACCCATCGTTCCCTCTTTCTCTTCCTCCCTCTCGCCATTTCCTCCCTCGCTCTCTCCCTCTCTTTATTACTCTCCCTCTCTCCTCCTTTTCTCCTTCTTTCCATCTCGTTCTTCCATTCTCCCCCAATCCTTCTCCATGTCTTTCCCTCTCTCCTCAGTTCCTTCTCCCCTCTCTCCTTCTCTTACCCTCCTCCCTCCCTCCCTCTCTCCACAAGATACGGCAGGAGATAACCGAAATTTATACAGGGTTATTCCTGGGAACTCATGTTATTAATCAGACTAATCCTTTCTACCAGCATTTTGTCCCCTTCACCACGACGACTCATTGTTTTATTCCAGCGCTTGTGTTCTAACGTCACCAAGATCCCTAACCCCCCCGAGCTCAGGTGATGGACAGGTGAAGCCATCTCTTTATTTACCTTCCCTCCTGCTTCCTCCCTCTTTCCCTCTACATCTCTCTCCTCTCCTTCTCCCTCCTTCCCTCCTTCAATATCTCTCTCTCCCCTCTCTCTCCCTTCTTCCTTCTTTATCTCTCTTCCTCCGTTTTCCATCCCGTCTCTTGCTCTCCCTCTTTCCACTCGTTTCCTCTTCCATTCTTCCACCTTCATTCCTCACCCAACCATTCCTTGCCTCTTTACTTGACTCTCCTCATAGTTTTATTTTCCATCATGTTCTCTCTCTCTCTCTCTTTCCATCTATCTATCTCCCTACCTCCCTCATCCTCTTTCACAAAGGCTCGCACCAACAATTCCCACCTTACAGCATATGAAGCCTTCTCACCTTTTCCACGTAATCGTTTAACAGGTGCAAAGAAGCCTGTAACGATCTAGAGCATAAGGAACGCAGGACAATAAGCCTCGTATTCTCGTAACACCTCGTCTTTACCGATTAATTTTTGGATACGGCTGGCTAATGTAGTTTCGTAAGACATTTATGAAGAGTAGGATGATATTAGAAAGATTCAAATAACACAGAAGAGCATAGCAAGATGTAATAAGCAGAATAAATCGCATAGGAAAAGGCGTTAGGGAGTTTCCTTACCCGACAAGAATACAGGCCTAAGTTTCTTCCTACCAGACGCCTCCTTTAGCCCCTTAAATCCGGGTGACGTCCTCTTCTTAAATTCATATTAACTTCAGACGATTTTATTCAGCTTAGGAGAGATTTTCAAACTTGGAAGATTAGATGTAGCCAAAACTGGCCCCACTGCTACTCGAAGTCTTTCCCAAACTGAATGAAATCGTGCGAGAGGGAAAAAATAAGCTGAAAAAAGCCTCATCGAATTGAAGGGGTTATATCATCTTGTGTCATAACAATAATATCGTCTTCATAATGAGGTGTATTGAAAATGGCTTCTTTCATTTACAGTGAGTAGTGTACCCGCAAGCTGGATAAAACCGTCTGGAGGTAACATAAGAATCAGCATATGTCATTGTAAAGATCAACTAAAAAGTTCCCTCGCATGACGCTGTGATGAGATAGAAGCAGAAACAGAGAGGAAGGGAGAGCAACAAAGGCATACAAATAGTAAAGGTTAAAACAGAGGAGAATTAGCCGGAAAACTGTAAGGGAGACAAAAATAAGATTAAAAAATACAAGCATGAATTTGACAGTTCGGTGGCCAAACAGCAAAGGAAATGAATACAGTCAAGCAGGCAGTTAAGGAGGAAAGAGAAAAATAAAATAAAAGTCGAAACAATGAGACTTTAAAAAGTTGAACCCATGAATATATGACATGGGTCGTTGGTCATATAGGAAAGGCAATGATCGCTCCCACAGAAGCCCCATCTTCCTCGTATGAGGGCAAACATCATTAGCGATAACGACGCTATTATCAAAGCAATGGGAATTATGAGCAGGGGTGTGGTGCATTAGGACAGAGAGAGGGGGGGGAGGGGATTGTATGTATCCGATTTTTTGGTTTTCAGTAGTGTCCTTACGTTTTACCAACAGGCAAAATATTGAGTCTAAAGGATGAGTAAATGAAGTTCTGGTCCATTTTTGAAGGGCACTTTAACGGTCGATTACCCTGCATTTTTGTCTTTCTTTTCTTGCTTATTCTTTTAGATTTTTTCCCACAGTATTTAATAGAAAGTTGGGAGAGTGTGGTGGTGACAATAAGAATAATGGTGGTGACTAAGGCGATTACGATTGTGATGACGGTGACGACGATAACTCGTTCCAAAACCAAAACTTTTTCTTCCATAGCAAATCAGTATACGTAATTCAGGGGGCAGTGTAGTTTCCGACAGTCCTGATTTTTCTCTTCCCCAGTGTAATCCAGCGGTGTGTTTTTTCGCTGGTACAGGAGGGGCCCTGCCATGTTATACTCGCAGCCACATTTTCACCCACGCCATGTTTAGTTCCCCCTCACAGTATTGGCTTCGAAACTAGGACAGCAAAACACCAATTGAGAGAGAGAGAGAGAGAGAGAGAGAGAGAGAGAGAGAGAGAGAGAGAGAGAATAGGAGGGCGAATAATTAACATAAACTGAAACAACAAGAGAAAAAGACAAAGACATAGAGATAAAGGAACAAACAGTCTCATGAACTGTTGACATTATGTGGTCATAAGGCAGAAGGAGGCCACAGTAATGAGGCCAACAGTCAGGCAAAACACACACACACACACACACTGATGCACGACACACCATCTCCCCCGCAACAACAACACACTCACCCCCACCCCAACATAAACACTGACTTTCACTTCCTCCCCCCCTCACACTCACTCATCACAGACTCTTTTTCGCCCACCCCCCATCTACCACACCCCCCTCCCCCTCCTACACCCTACCAGTGCGTGCCTAGTTGGAAGCCAGAGGAAGTAGGTGCATTCCAGACAGATCCGGCAAGAAAGGGTCTGAACGCCGGGAATGGTTAACTGATATAAAAGGTGGACCGGCCGCCTCCAGGGATGTCTGCATGCTCGGTCATATTTTTCGAATGTTGTGGAAAGTATTTGGTAGAGAATTAGCAAATAATTAAAATAATAAAACAATAGTAATAGGTATCCGAAGTAATGTAGCACCGTAGTGTAAAGTATTTTCTGTAGTTATTAAAAAAATGGGTATTCGAATGCATTTTATTAAGCTTTTTGTGAACATTATCAAGTAATTTGTATACAGTTTTGGAGAAATAGGTTTCTGTGCTCATTCTGAACGTTCTGTAAAGTAATTAGGCCTGAGCTATGCAAAAAATGGGCATATAAACGCTTTTTTGCGAACGTTTAATAATGTAAATCGTATAGGGGGGAGAAAAGAAGTATACCAACGCGTACTGCAAAGTTTTTAGTCCAATCCTTGTGTAATCTAATGTTTTTTTGCAAATATTTCTACAAGAATGTATTTTCTTATGTTTTTTTTTATTTTTTTTAATGAAGTTTATTGTGCCACTGTTACTTAAGATATTTCGTTCAGAGATATGCGAGGATAGATATAAAGACACACTGTAAAATCCTACTACCATCCGAATGTGTTTGTGCATTTGTTCTTCGTTGGATCACACTTTACTTGATGCTGTGAATGATAGGTGCCTGTGGTGTGTGTGTGTGTGTGTGTGTGTGTATTTAGTTGGGTCTAACACACACACACACACACACACACACGCACACACACACACACACACACACACACAATAAAAACAACTGCTCTCAACTTTCATCTTGACTCTGCATCCAAACAAATGTGCTGTACCTACATCACTAGCAAAACAGTCACTGGATGTCCGGGTTGCAGGACGTATTTAGAAGCGGAAGTTGTGAAAAATATTTCGTGCAGAGCCAGCAGAAGAAATGTGTCTTTCTCTCTTTCTCTCTCTCTCTCTCTCTCGTTCTCTTATTGAAATACCATCCGGATTTTTTTCATTACTTTTTTAACCCTTCACACGTAAAGGATTGTTTTCAGAAATATGTAGCGTACAAAGAAGACGGGAAAAAGCCAAACAGGAAGTAATTCATGATAGATATATGTGTGCGTACATGCATTTTTTTTTTTTTTTTTTGTCACCTCTGCTCCTTCCATCTACGAATCATACTGAAATATAAACCGACATACCACATCTTACATTTCACAGAGCCATGTATGTGGAAGCTGAGCCATAATTAAGGATCGTTTGTAGGCCATATATCAGTCGTGTTCCTTCCTGTTTTCTAAGTTTATACGAACATATTATTTTACTTATGAAGACCATACGAGAGAGCCTCAAAACACAACGTTATTAGCATTTTCAGACGTCTGTAATCTAAACTTAGCTTTTGAAAATCGTCTGGCGTTACGGGAAATGCAACACTAGAGGTATTTCAACCATGAGAGCGCTGAGTTAGTACAAGAACCTTTCTAAATTACGCATAAGTATTGGGTGGAAAAAGGTATTGCTCAAACAGGAAGCACAACGCTGGTTATACGTAATATTTGCACTGTAAATCGCCCACGTTGGTGAAATACAATATTGGAATTATGCCGATCCTGGGAGTGTTCATTTTGTACCAGAACAATTCTAAATCACGCGTCAGTATTGTGTGATAAATAGTATTGCACAATCAAGAAAGAGAAATACGCTGGGAAACACAGCGCTAGTTACTCGTAATCTGTACACTAAGCTTTGCAAATACCACAGGCATTCTCTCTATAAAAATAAAGAATAAAATAAAATAAAATAAAATAAAATAATAAATAAATCATACAGGGTGCGCTGTCTACAGAAGCAGGAATTGACCATCACGTTTGTTTCCCTAACCCCTTTCATTTCGGTGACATATTTTATTCTACTTCATTCCTAAGAGCAGACAATTTTCTTCAGCTTAGATGCCCGATAGTTCATTCATTTTAACTTGGCCCAGATTTTCATCCTTCTGCAGCATAATTCACGTAGCTCATTCGCTGAAAAAGAAAATACTGTGGCTCAACAACCTTTCTGTTGCCCTTCTTCGTGAATGTGGTTTGGATCGAAGGATGGAAAGAGAAAATGAGATGTGAATGGAGGAAAGCACTGGGTTAGTGTCGGTGTTGCTGGCGGGCCTTGTGGTCTCTCTCCAATTTGTGTTTCTACGTATCTTCCTTATTTGGTGTTTCTAATTGATTTTTGTGTAATGATCGTTTTTTTATGCCCGCTTTTATTAGTACGTACATGGTCTTTGTTTTTTCGTGCTGCTCATGGTTTTGCTATGTATCATTTCTTTTGATGTAAATAGGCAAATTTTTATAATAATGTTCCTGTTAAAAAGCTGAACGTTACAAGATACATACAAAAAAAAAAAAAAATCCTAAAAAAAAAAAAAAAAAAAAAAAAAAATCCTGAAAAAAAAAATTAAAGAGGTGTAAAAGCCTGACGTTAAATGAGAGACGACGGGTAAAGGAGAAAGTTGAGTTAGAGGATGGTGAAAAAAGAAGCACGTTATATAAGAGGCAAGAGGGTGAGAGAGGCTGCAGTATGTATGAGGTGCAGAGAACGTGTGGAAGAGTTCAATCAAGAGGAGGAGCAGGAGAAAGAATAATGGAAGAGGGTGAGAAGTTAGGGTATATGAAATAATAAGATGAGAAGGAGGAGAAGAAAGCAGAGGAAGATGAGATGAAGAAGTAAATTAATAGAGGAGAAGAAGAGAGAGGAGGAGGAGGAGAAAGAAGAAGAGGAAAAGATGATACTGGAGGAGGGGGAGGAGTGAGAGGAGCAGGAAGAGGAAGAAGAAGAAAATGAGGTGATACCGGAGGATGAGAAATAGATACAGAAGCAGGTGGTGGTAGAGAAAAGTATATATAAGGCAAAACAGTACTGTGATGCGAGGGTGAGGGAGGCTGAAGTATTAATGAGATGCAGAGAACGTGTGCAAGAGTTAAAACAGGGGGAGGAGGGGGGAGGCGAGGAGGAGACGGAGGAAATGGAAAAAGAGGAGGAAGAGGAGGAGGAAAATGGGAAGAGGGAAGAGTGAGAAAGTGAGTAGGAGAGAGGCTTAGGAGGTGGAGAAGAAGGAAATGAGGAAGAAAATGAGATGCAGAGGATGAGTGGCAGAGTTAAAGGAGCAGGAGCAGGAGAGAAAAAGAAGGAAAAATGAGAGGAGGAGGAGTGAGAGGAACAACGAAGGAAAAGATGGAGTTAGGAAAAAGTGAGAGTGAGAGACGGGGGGGGGGGGGGGGGGAAGGATAAAAAAAGATGACAAGGTTCAGAGAAAGGGAAAGAAGAGGACGGTTCGAGGCTGGGAGATAAATTAAGAAAAAAAGTGGAGAAAAATGAGTAAGAGAAAGTGAAGTTAGTGGGAGTGGCAGGAAGAAAAGAGAACTGGGAAGACAGGAAATGACTATGGTGAAGAAGAGGTGCAAAGGAAAGGAAGGAGATGATAAGCAAGATAAAATATGATAGAGATAATAGGTAAGGCGTGGAAGAAGGGAATGAAAACGATATGAAAACAGTTACGAGAAGCTGTGGAAGAACATTGAAAATTAGTTTGAAGAAGAATTAGTGGAAACTGTAGCGAAAACAGAAAAACAGGAGCGGATGTGTGAGGCGGAAGAGGAGTGGAAGAAAAAAGGAGTGAAGAAAATTATGAGAAAGAAGGAAGGGGACGTAAGGAGGCTGTTATATCCAAGCAGGTGTATGAAAGAGCAAAGAAACGAGAGCGAATTCTGGAGAAACCTGAAAAGGGAAGGAAAGGAGAAAAAGACAAAAAAAAAAAAAGTGGTAGAAAATTTGACTTGTCAGTTATAAAAGAAAAAAAAAATCAGGGATAGACTGACTTATTCTGTCATACCTCCCGGAAGCAGAATAAAATATTCTTGCGGTAATAATAAGATGAAAATGATTCCACAGTACTGAATCATTAATATAGACAGTTTTATCCTCCACATTACAAGGGGTCTCCTAAGATGAGTAAAGTACAGTCTGTAGCAAGAATGAAATATCAAGACAACATTGTCGTACTGTTTTGTTAATGGAGGTGGTTATTAAACACTTTCCGAGCCCAGTGTCCTTTCTGATCTGAATGAAATCGTCTGACTGTAGGGAAAAGAAAGTAGGGAGGGTTTAGCAGGGATATATATTCGTGGCGAAGGAGAGGAGGTGAAATTATGGCCGCATCTTTACCTGAGCCTCACCAGTTTCCTCTCACTCTCCTGCTCCTCTTGTTTTTTTTTTTTTGCATGGAGAGTGAAGGTTGTTGATGCTTCTTTGTCCTGTTCCTTGTCCTGCCCGATTTTTTTTCTTCTGGCCTTCACCGACTCCTATGCTTCTTTTTTTCTTTTCTCCCCCTTTTCCAACTCATAAACTTTCATTCTACTCCTGTCCCTCCTATTTTTTTCTTACCCCTTCCCGCAGACCACCCCGTTGCAACTCACTCCATCAACTTCATTCTCTGTCCTTACCCCACCAGTTTCTTCCTCTGTTCACCTTGCTTCTGCCCTACCCATTATGCTCCTACCCTACCCATCATACTCCTGCCCTACCCACCATGCTTCTGCCCTATCCAGTATGCTCCTGCCCTACTCACCATGCTCCTGCCCTACCCACCATGCTCCTGCACTACCTTCCATACACATATCTCATCGGCCTACTGTCTGTCTTGCTCTATAAACATCCGAACCCACCCCGTCATCATCCTGCCTCTCCCCATGAACCCCCCGCCCAGCCCCATCGATTGTATCTACCCTAAGTTCCTGCCACACTCGGCAAGTCTTCAACGCCACACACTTCTGCTCCTGCCGGACCTGTCAACCACTTACCGTACCACCTACATCCTTCCCTCCTTCCTTCCTTCCCATGCCTTCTTCCTTCCATCACTCCTTTCCATCCATCCCTTCGTCCTTCCATTCTTCTCACCCTCCTTACTTTCCTGATGATTTTCCTGTTTCTCTCCTTTCTTGCTCATTTTCCTTCCCCACTCCACCCCACCCCTGCCCTCTTTTCGTTGATTTCCTGCCCCACCCCACCCCACATCACCCCCCCACCTTACTCCACCCCATTTCTCCACCCTGCCCCTCCATCCCAATTCTGCACACCAACTTCTTTCCTCACCCGCCCCATCCCCTCTCCACTCCACCAATCTGTGTCTTCGCGACAGAGAACAAGCATACAGTAGTAGACTTTGGCTCGGCTCGAGTCAACACAAGTTGTTTAATTTTTCTTTACGTTTTTCCCCGCTAGTTCATTAAGCTGACGAGGACAATAACAACGCCCTAACAAGGCGTCTAACTGACTTTTTCGTAGGGACTACTAAGGCGTCTTATTGGGTCGTTTATGGAGACTAACTAGAACATTAATTGGGGTCTTTGTGCTGACTCTTAAAGGGTTTAGTTGGGTCTTTGGTGATTCGACGGGTTTAATTGGGTCGTTAGGGGGGAATAAGAGGGTATTGATTTAGTTATTTTCGGGAGCTAACTAAGGAATTTAATTGGTTTGTTTTGTGAGGCTGGAGGATGAGACTAAAATAGGACTTTAATTGGGTCGTTTATTGGGAAAGACTAACTGGGTCTATTGTGGGGACTGGTCATTTGTGTGTCAAGCCCCTTCCAATTGCGATATCTAACCCAACCTCAGCAATATCGTCTGTCACAACAAAAAAACGCGATAGAAATGTCTGCCATCGTTCTCAGAGGATAAACATAATAAAATTGGCCATAATAACAAGAATATTTAAGTGACAAATTCTGAGGTGGTAGCCTTCACTCTTTCAATAAGGTGAAGTCTTTTTTCAATTTTATCCATTCTGTTCAGTTACCTTTTTGTTCTTGATGCCTACAGAAGATATTATTCAGTTAGGGGAGGCTTCTCGAGCTGAAGGGCATAGATATAGCTTTCATTAAACCCTTCTCTACTAAAGGTCTGTACGACGTTGAAACAATAATGTGCTGCTAACCAAGAAAAAAAAATCGATCTGGGAAAATCAATTCCACTACAATTAAATGAATCTAAATCAACGTAGGGGAGTCACCTTGTATTAGAGCGTTTGTTGAAAGGTGGTTGTATCCCCTTTAGTCTTAGTCTCCCCTGTACCAACTAAAATGGTATGTTAATAGCGAAAATGAAAAATAAGATGTCACTGAAATGCAGTGGATGAAGTGACTTAAGATTTTATTTTTTTGTCAAAGTTGATACCCACAAAATATTAGTAGTCATCGCCGAGCCATTGCAACTGTGTGTTGAACTGAAGGGATTTTAAGAAGGAGAGAATGTTCGTTATACTTGTCGTACATGGCAGGAGAAAGATAAAGATGAGTCTTGGGTTTAACTGCAGTTCATTTCTTCAAAGGGAGTATCTCACATGAGCAGTGCTGAGGTGAGAACGGTTTTATGCTTGCTAGCCCCGTGCACTCCTTCCTGCCTCTCCTCACCGTCCCTCTATTCTCTCCTAACCCCTTCTGCTCTGTCTCTCTCATTTCTCCTGTATATGACTGGTTGTGTCACGCGTGAGGGCAAGTGGGAAGGAACCTTCCAAGACTGTGGAAAGTTCCCATCCGGCATCACACTTTGCTGTGTGTGAAATTCCTAACAAGAATGTGCATTTCTGTTTCCTCCAGCCCTCTCGCTTCGGCACGACTTTCATCTAACCTCTACATTACATATATACGTTACTAGCTATTATGTAGCGTGTTATGATATTTTAGTGTCCTGACATCACTCGGTCACGCCCAGCTGGCGTACCTGCGACAGCATGTAGTAACGAATTACATATTCTATCCCACTAATACATGGTATTCATTACAATACTGTAGAGACACAATAATATTGTTGAAACATAACATAGTGTATTGTATGTGTATTGTATGTGTACTTGGCCAGTCTTAAGCCGATTGGGTGCAGTGATACTGCACTTGTGGCTGATTCAGAGGAGAGATTGAGACAGTTGGTAGAAGAAAGAAGCTAAAAAGAAGACAGAAAGGAAAAAAGAATATTATAAGGAATGGACAAAGAAAGAAGGGAAGGTAAGGCAGAAGGACGAAAGAAGAATTACATATAACATGGGAATACAAAGAAAAGAAAATAAATATAAAAAGAAGCCGCGCTAAGGAGAGTAGAACTTGAGACACCTCATTTCACCTTGGCTCCTTCTTCCTTTGTTGCTTTATTGGTGCAATAAAGTAAAGAAAAAATGAGACAGAGAAAGGAAAAGAGGAAGACGAGGGCAAAAAGATAGACAGACAGACAGAGAGAGAGAGAGAGAGAGAGAGAGAGAGAGAGAGGAGAGAAAAAGGAAATTATAAAAGGAGAAAGGAAAAAGTAGGGAAAAAGGCAAGGTACTCGGGAAAAAAAAGGAAGAAGTGGAAGAGGAGAAAGACACAATCAATGAAATGAAGGAAAACGAAAGAAAGAAAAAATGGGCTGTAAATGGCAGAGATGATAACTCAGCACACCTGTTGCAGTCCCAGGCTGCTCCACCTTCTTTCATTTTGACCTCTACCTCTCTTGTTGCTTCTGATGTTGTATTGTAGTACCTATTTCAAAGTGGCTGATTATGGTGCAGGGAATATTGATGAAGATGATGATGATGGCTGTAATGATGATGGTAATGATGATGGTGATGGCTGTGATGACGGAAATGATGATAGTGGTTATGATGCTGCTAGTTATATATATATATATATTTTTTTTTTTATGCAAGGAAGAAGGAACCAAAGGCCAGGGCCCGCATACTGTTCCTTCCAAGAAAAAGTAAAAACAACACAAAAGAGAGCCAAATTCAAGATCCATTCATTTCGAGATGCCTGGACACACTGCGCTTGAAAGATTGGAGATCATAGGAAGTAGGAAATACAGACAGAGGGAGACAGTTCCAGAGTTGGCCAGTTGCATAAATGAAGGACTGGGAGTAACGGTTAACTCTTGCATTAGAGAGTTGGACAGAAAAGGGATGAGAGTTTGTTACTAGACGGG
>JAGKTI010014449.1:0-21655 GCA_018397915.1 Birgus latro | reverse complement strand
TGAGGGGGGAAGTGATGGAGGAATAGCACCGGAATCGTCTAAGGTAGAATTGGAGGAGAAAGTCTGAGCAAAGAGATCTGCTTTATCAGTAGAAGAAATAGCTACAGAGCCATCAGAGTAGAAAAGAGGAGGGAAGGATGATGAGGTACAGTTGTAGAAAGGTTTTAGGCAAGGTGTAGAAGAATTCGAGTTGGAGAGTTGGGAACATTTAGCACGGATATAATTATTTTTAGCAGAGCGAAGAACAGACTTAGCACGATTCCGGCCAGAAATATAAAAAAGATGTGATTCAGGGGTGGGTTGGCTCCGGTACCTTTTAAAGGCCCTCGCTCTGTTGCGGACAGCATTAGAACAAAGGTGATTAAACCAAGGCTTTCTTGCATTAGTCAGAGGATATGAAAAAGGAATGTATGCTTCTCTGCCCGTGAGAATAACCTCCGTAATGCGCAGGGCACACTCAGATGGCTCCCGGCCATGAAAGCAATAATCATTCCATGGAAAATCAAAGAAGTATTGCATGTGTGCCTCCCAATCTGCAGCTCCAAAGTGCCATAGGCGACGTTTCTTTGGAGGGTCCACAGGCTGTACTGGAGCAATAGGACAGGTTAAGGTAATAAGGTTATGATCGGAGGAGCCCTACGGAGAGAAAAGATTAACAGTGTAAGCAGAAGGATTAGTTCTTAGGAAAAGGTCAAGTATGTTGGAACTCTCTCCAAGGCGGTAAGGGATATGGGTAGGGTGCTGTACAAGCTGCTCTAGGTCATTAAGGATAGAAAAGATGTAGGCTTGTTCACCAGGTGGATCAGTGAAAGGAGAGGAGAGCCAAAGGTGGTGGTGAACATTGAAATCTCTTAGAATGGAGATTTCAGAGAAAGGAGAAATGGATAGAATGTGTTCCATCGTAGAAGTAAGATAGTCAAAGAATTTTTGATAGTCGGTAATTAGGAGATAAGTAAACAGCACAGATATATTTAGTCCAAGAATGACAGGAGAGCTGAAGCCAGACAATAGAGAATTCAGAAGAATCAAGTTCAGGAACACGAGACCAAGATAGATCGTTGCTTACATATACACAAAAGCAACCTTTGGCTTTGAAATGAGAATAGAGAAAGTAGGAGGATACAGGAAAGGGTTTGCTGTCAGTTGTCTCAGACAGCTGAGTCTCACAAAGAAAGAGAAGGTGAGGTTTAGAGGAGAAGAGGTGGTGCTCAACAGAGCGAAAGTTAGAGGAAAGGCCGCGAATGTTACAGAAATTAAGGAGTGAGTCAGACAGTGGTTCCAGTCAGCTCCGAGAGTCATCACCGGGAGAGGGGCGGATGGTGGGGGCATTTATGGTCCCCCCCTGGAGACTCCGAGGCACGGATATCATTAGCCATTTTTTTGGATTTTTTGAAAAGGAAGTGTAGTATGTAGCGTGTGTGTAGGTTGGTGTTGACAGAGAAACTTGTATTGGAGAGCATGCTGGTGTACTCTCTGTGTAACTGAGACACTGAAAAAGTTCAGCAAAGGGGGATGGTCAGGAACAAGTCCTGAGGGCTGGTGAAACAGGAGCTCCAGCTCTCCCTGCCATCAGATTTCCATCCTCCTTGGGAGTACTGCCCTGCTCTACTGGTGTTTCAGTCTCCTCACCCTATGGCTTGAAGGTGAACAGACCACTTATTTTGGGTAATGAAATATTGATTCACACCAGTCATCGACCTCTTACGTGGTTGTTTAATATCAATGCGGCTTCAGGGAGGATTGCAAGATGGCAAATTCAGGTAGCCGAATATGACATCAAGGTAGAATATTTACCAGGGCAGCAGAATACTCTAGCGGACGCCCAATCCCGTTTGAGAATGACTCCGTGTAATGATGAAGATGAAGTTGCACTACTTGTAAGTCCAGGTGCTGTGCAAGTAGACAATATAGATTGGGATGTCACTGAGTTAAGGTGACAACAAGATTCACACCCAGTTTGGGGTAAATTAAAGAGTTATTTGCGGAATGAGACCACAGAGGTACCAAAATTGCCAGCAAAGTTGGACTGCTTTCATTTGTTGCCGGTCGGTTTGCTCTATAAGAAGGAGAGTCGGTCATTTGGCATAGGGGAAGTTTTCCAAATTGTAGTCCCAGAAGAAAGCGTTCACTCTGCACTTAGACTCGCTCATTGCTTACCGTTATCTGGTCATGGTGGAATCAAGATTACTTTAACTCGCTCGAAACGGTTTGCATACTGGCCCCAGATGGTGAGGGATGTCGTGGAATTTTGCAAACAGTGTACTCAGTGTATACGGGCGAAGCGTTCGGGGGGCGCCCCAAGCCCGCTTCTCCGTTTCCCCGATATTACTGCACCATGGCTCAGGTGTCATATGGATTTGATTGGTCCACTAAATAGGTCAGAGGAAGGGCATTATTATGTCCTGACTTTCATTGATGCGATGACTTGATTTCTTATCGGGGAATCATTAAAGTCTAAGTCTGCCGAAGAGGTGGCTAGGGTGTTTATGAAGCGAGTTATTTGTGTTTACAGAACTCCACAACAATTAGTCACTGATCGGGGTAATGAATTTGTTAACAAAGTGTTTCAGGAATTGGCGTGTTTGTTGCAAATGAAACATGTGAATATTACTCCTTATCACCCATCCTCTAATTGACTGGTGGAAAGGGCAAATGGAACTGATATTCAGATAATACGTACCATGGTGGAACAGAACGCTAATCATTGGCATAGGATGGTACCAGTTGCTATGATGGCCGATAAATCTTGATATAATCAGACTATCCGTGATTCTCCTTACTTCTTGTTGTTTCTCAGAGATCCACAGATGCCTTATCATGTAGTGCAAGACCCATATTCGAAGTACAACCTTGAGGATATACCTAATTTATTTGCCGCCATGGCAACAAAGGTTTTCGAAAGATGCCAGGACTTTCTCCATCATGCGAGCACAGAAAATGAGAACAGAAGGGTAAAGAGATGTGTAATAAAACCACTCTTGGTAGGAGACCGTGCCTATGTGAAGACTGTCCCTACCAGGGGGGTGGCAAGGAAATTGCAACCTTTGTTTTCAGGACCCTATCATGTAATTGATCGAGTAAATGATGTTGTCATCAAAGTTCGTCCCATACAAGGGGGGAAAGTAACCACTTTACACACTGACAGGGTGAAAGTTGTCCCGGAGGAGTGTATTACTAGGAAGCAGAATCGTAATGCGAGAATGGCATATCCTATTCATGAAGGTGGGGAGACTAGGGATAAAGGGGAAAATGAAGGTGAGGAGATAAATGAGGAAGAATGTATCCCAGGGCCTGTAATTGACTTTAGTTTGCCTTCTCCACAAATAAGTCAGGCTATAGGCAGTAATGCAACTGGCAACTCGAGTGGCCAGGTGAGTGCACTGGGTACGAGTCAAGGGCAAGTGACAGCTGATTGTCAAGGCCAAACACCGCCTCCCTCACCTCCCTCACCACACTACTCCACACCTCACACTCCACCACATTGCAGATACAGTTTGAGATCACATTCTACTGTTCCAGACTACCCGTTGTGTATGGACAGACCTATAGAGTATCAGACTGCACAAGCAAAAGCACCTAGTGTGACTGAGACACAGACTGAAGTGACTGGGGAAGACAGGAGACATGTAGTTTTTTACTAAATGAATAAACGATAGTCGGTGAACTTGTGGTTATAGTTTTACGAATCTCTTGCAGATGATTGCTTGGGTTTGGGTGAGTTCATCCCAATTGGAATCGATAGGACCACAAGAGGAGACACCTGCCAACTTGGGATTGGTGTTTTCAGCTGCGGGTCATTTGATGATCACAGGAAATAATTATGTAGTTCCATTTGTACTAAATAAGGAGTTGTTCCAACCTCTACTTGTTGCTCGCGACTTGAGTGATGCCATTTTGTGGAATGTAGGCCACATGGATAATGGCAGCATTCTAGTTGCCTCATTACAGAATATTGTGCATTCATTTCAAAATTAATTTGATGCTCATTATCAGGATTTGAGTAATTTTATAGACTGTCTCATGTCGGATCATCCATGGAGTCGTCGTTCCCAGAGATGTGCGATCGACATATTGGGGCAATTTGCCAATGTCTTGTTTGGAACAGCTACTCAACAACAGGTTGATGATATTCATGCTAGATTAGGGAGCCTTGAGACGATGTCAGAGAAGAAGAGATCAGTATTAAATGTTCATTCCAAGGTATTGAATAGCACAATAAGGAATGTGTCACACATGCAGGCAGCACTGTTGAAGATACAGAAGGCTGCAAACATTTCTTACAGCATCATAAGATTGTATTCACTGAAGACTTTAGAGTTGGAAAGTGAGGTAAAGATGTATGAGGCATTGTTTAACCTTCAACTCGCCTTGTCTGACATCATAGCTGATCATTTTAGGATTAAGTTGGGTATACAAGAGATGCTTCAGGCTAGGCTGAGTTTAGATATTGTCCCTAACGAAATCTTACTGGAGTTATTAGGGAATATATCTCTCAAGGAGCCGGGTCTACTTTTCCCAGCGAGGCCAGAATATCTAGCGCTATACCGTGATATCATCAAGGTTGTACCTCGAGGTTACATGTCAGCTGTGTGCTTTTATTTACTAATACCGGGATTAAATGTATAAGGTTGAATTTAAAGCCAGGAAATAAAGAGTGCATTATTATAACAGTGTTAGTACTTAAGTGAATTAAGTGTAGATGATTAAGTGCGGGGGTAGTAAACGGTATCCAGCACGGAACATTTAAGTGAATTGAAAAGAGGTGGAAAAATACCTCATCATTTTCAGGTGTGAAAATATATTGTAGATAATATTTTGATAATTAAAACCTAGAAAAACCATATCATTTTTATTTCTTCCAGTTCCCAGTTCTGAGTTTATATGAATAGCGACAATCAAAGTCGTGCATGCCAGTGTCTATTGTTTCACGCTGCCAAAGTAATAAGTAAGGGAGGCTAAATATTCCCGGGATAAATATCATTTTTTTATTCAGGGGGGGGGGCGCGACATATGGTGACAACTCTTGAGATAGTTTATACCAGAGTTGGGAATAATTAAAGGAAATAACTTAAAGGAACTGGAAGGAAGAAATAGTGAATAGTGAATATTTTTTAAATTTTCTCTGGAAATGAGTCACTCCAATTGGAAAGGCGACCCAAACCCAGTAAAGACATTTTTTGATTCGGACGATTCTGACTCTGTTTCTGACGATATTGACATAGAAGACTCTGACACAATGAATACACCACCTAATGATCCTACCGCTTCGGGTAGTGTTGGGAACACTACAGGGAGTACAGGGGGAGATATTGCACAGTTATCGAAGCAGTTGTCACAGGTCATCTCAGATAATAGTAAGAATCCCATTCAACAATTGGTGGCTATGAAATATTTTTTTAGTTCAAAATTTCGCTCCTCAACGGTATATCCTGGAAAACGATTGGAGCCAGACGTTATGATCTGGTTACATGACATAGAGATGAGGACCGATGATAATAAGAAGTGAACTACGAAAGGGAGAATGGAAGTGGTTAGGACCCTTTCACTCGGTCCTGCGCAAGAGATTATGGAGATTTTAATCCGGGAATCTTGTGGGGACTGGGATTTGTTCAAAGCTAGTGTGTGGGAACAATACTATACTGAAGAGAGTCTAGATATATTACACCGGGAGTTACTTGCGGCAAAAAGGAACCCCGTGGAACCTCCACTTCACTACTTCTACAGGTTACAGAGTCTGGGGGATAGGATTGTCAGATTACGTGCAAGTTTTCGGGAATCAGTAAATCTTATCATTACCAATATTTTTTTGGAAATGTTTCATAAACAATATGTTGCACAAATTCCCCAGAGTCGATACAGTAACCCAGTAGAGTAGCGAAGGAGGGAGTCAAGTGGGCAGAAAAGACAAATTCGGATCATTCATGGAGTCGTCGCTCCCTGAGAGGTGCGATCGACATATTGGGGCAATTTGCCAATGTCTTGTTTGGAACAGCTACTCAACAACAGGTTGATGATATTCATGCTAGATTAGGGAGCCTTGTGACGATGTCAGAGGAGAAATCAGTATTAAATGTCCATTCCAAGGTATTGAGTTTCACAATGAGGAATGTGTCACACATGCAGGCAGCACTGTTGAAGATACAGAACACTGCAAACATTTCTTACAGCATCATAAGATTGTATTCACTGAAGACTTTAGAGTTGGAAAGTGAGGTAAAGATGTATGAGGCATTGTTTAACCTTCAACTCGCCTTGTCTGACATCATAGCTGATCTTTTTAGGATTAAGTTGGGTATACAAGAGATGCTTCAGGCTAGGCTGAGTTTAGGTATTGTCCCTAACAAAATCTTACTGGAGTTATTAGGGAATATATCACTCAAGGAGCCGGGTCTACTTTTCCCAGCGAGGCCAGAATATCTAGCGCTATACCGTGATATCATCAAGGTTGTACATCGAGGTTACATGTCAGCTGTGTGCTTTTATTTACTAATACTGGTGTTAGGTGACCCTTCTGATGTATTTGACATCTTTAGGATCATCTCACTTCCTTACAGTGTGCCTGCTACAGAGGTGCACGTGAAAGTAATTACCAAGTTTAATTTTCTTGCTTTCATGGAAGACCACCTCCATTATGTGCTGTTTCAAGATTTCACCAGTTGCAGAGACCACCAGGACTTGGTGATCTGTGAACCTTTAGGATCAGTTTACCACGTTTCGACTCCTTCTTGTGAGAATGATTCTTTTCTTAACAGAAACAATGCTACAAAGCTCTACAGAAAAGAAATATTAACTTTGTTCAGTCCAGTTTTTGTGAAACTGAAAAACCACTGGTGTTTCTCCACTGCACAACCTCTGCAATTTACGTTGAAATGCGCAGTAAATCCTATTAGGAAGAGAGTGCAAGTTGTTATTGGAGTAGGTAAATTGGTCTTGGGAGATGTCTGTAGTGCTCACAGTGAAGCCTTGACTCTTCCTGCTTATGCAACTCTCACAGTAGATACTAAGCTCACTGTCTACCCCCATCTCTTAAACCTCAGTACCTCACTCACATATGCTGAACTTACGATTATCAAGGACTTACCCACTGTAGGACCTAACGTTAACATTACTCCTCTATTTCTGGATAATCTCCTTAAATATCAAAGTCAGTTACAGTTGATTGAACCTCTCAAACCCTTCGGTTCCTCCAATTTCTTCTGGTACTATGTCCATGCTGCAATAGCTCTCTTTCTGGTTTTCTTGTCCGCATATATCCTTTACAAGTGTTACACCAATGGCTGTGGGTGTGGATGTTGCAGACTTGGATCTATACTCAGACGTCGACGTGCACAGAACCCCACCATGCTCTACTCACGACAAGGACGTGTGATTTCATCTTTGGGGGGAGAAATTTCGGGAAGCCGACATGGCTCTCCTCAGGCAGATGTAAGCAGACACACAGCTGTAACAGGTGTGGATACAAGTACACCTGCTGGACGTGAGTTTAGGGTGACACAAGGACAGAAGAGAAAGAACAGGGAGCCTGATGTTAGCTCCACATATAGCTGCAGCCAATAGGTTTGGGGAGGTGGAGTAAAGGAAGGAAAGTTGAGAGAAAGTAAGTGAAAGCTGAAGAGAAAGTAGGAGAGAGAAATTGAGTAAGAGGAGTGGTGTGACAGTAGAGGTCAGGCAGGGCATGGGAACCCATGTTGACACAGCAAAATCTACCGTGGGAAACATGCTGACCTCTGCATCCCATGCTGACCTCTGCATTTACTACTGTGGGAAACATGCTGACCTCTGCATTTGCTCAAGCCTCTTCGATGGATGACGTGCAGATGACTTGTGGATGAAGGTGGTGGATGAGTGGGTGAAGCCATCACCCACCTCGCAACCATGTGAACTGCTGGTGAACATCGGCAACCCTCGAGGCCAGGACAGGAGTAGTGTAGGGCATACAGTATCAGAGGTAGAGGTAACGTCGTTGAGAGAAGACGTGAGCCCCAGGGCAGCAGAGACGTCAGGGTGAAGGCGTAACCGAGACGACTGACGAGAGTGTCTAAGGCAGTTGAGATGGGGAGGGATCTCGATCTGCTGCGAGCGAGAGGAAGTAGTAGTTCCAAGGACGACAATGAGAGTACTTCTGCTAACTGTGAGTAAAAGTACAAGTTAGTGTAATCGTGGGTACAACTTGTGAACAGCGGTAATATCTGTTCGTCGTCGGGACTAGTAGAGAGGCTCCTAGTTACTTAGAAAGAAACGGGAGAAGATTTTAATATTTAAATATGTTTATTGTATTAAGTGATAAGATACTAATGTAACAGTGTCAGTGACTCATTACATTTAAAATATAACATAATCTAAATAAGTGAATAAAAGAGAGTGCATTAATTATAGCAGTACTAGTATGTATTTAAAGGATTAAATATATAAGGTTGACTTTAAAGCCAGGAAATAAAGAGTGTTTTATTATAATAGTGTTAGTAATTAAGTGAATTAAGTGTAGATGATAAAGTGCGGGGGTAGTAAACGGTATCCAGCACGGAACATTTAAGTGAAGTGAAAAGAGGTGGAAAAATACCTCATGATTTTCATGTGTGTAAATATATTGTCGATAATATTATGATAATTAAAACCTTGAAAAACCATATCATTTATATTTCTTCCAGTTCCCAGTTCTGAGTATATATAAATAGTGACAATCGAAGTCGTGCATGCCAGTGTCTATTGTTTCACGCTACCAAAGTAATAAATATGGGAGGCTAAATATTCCCGGGATAAATATCATTGTTGTTTTCAGGAGGGGGGGTGCGACAAATGATGACAGCGCTGGAGATAGTTATTTCAATTATTACCAGTACCAGAGTTGGGAATAATTAAAGGAAATATCTTAATGGAACTGGAAGGAAGAAATCGTGAATAGTGAATATTTTATCTTTTAATTTATTCTGCAAATGAGTCACTCCAATTGGAAAGGCGACCCAGACCCAGTAAAGAAATTTTTTGATTCAGACGATTCTGACTCTGTTTCTGATGATTATGACATAGAAAACTCTGACACAATGAGTACACCACCTAATGATCCTACCGCTTTGGGTAGTGTTGGGAACACTACAGGGAGTACAGGGGGAGATATTGCACAGTTATCAAAGCAGTTGTCACAGGCCATCCCAGATAATAGTAAGAATCCCATGTAACAATTGGGGGCTATGAAATATTTTTGTAGTTCAAAATTTCGCTCCTCAACGGAATATCCGGGAAAACGATTGGAGCCAGACGCTATGATCTGGTTACATGTCATAGAGATGAGGACCGATGATAATAAAAAGTGGACTATGAAATGGAGAATGGAAGTGGCTAGGACATTTTCACTTGGTCCTGCACAAGAGATTATGGAGATTTTAATCCCTGAATCTTGTGGGGACTGGGATTTGTTCAAAGCTAGTGTGCGGGAACAATACTATACTGAAGAGATTCTAGAGATATTACACCGGGAGTTACTTGCGGCAAAAAGGAACCCCGGGGAAACTCCACTTCACTGCTTCTACAGGTTACAGAGTCTGGGGGATAGGATTGTCAGATTACGTGCAAGTTTTCAGGATTCAGTAAATCTTATAATTATCAATAATTTTTTGGAAATGTTTCCTAAACAATATGATGCACAAATTCCCCAGAGTCGATACAGTAACCCAGTAGAAATAGCGAAGGAGGGAGTCAAGTGGCAAGAAAAGACAAATTCGCCTGTGTCAGAAGACAATGTACTGAAAGAAAAGGAACAGAGAACAATTGCTAGTGTCAACCCAGCAAGCAATGCGAGTGCGTCACCAAGGCCAAAGGTTCAGCCGAACACTGGGGCGAGGAATCGTATGAGCGCGAGTGGGCCAGTTCAGTGTGGCTCAGAAACTCATCAGGGCTCACGAGGTGCAAGTTCCCGAGCTAATTTACCTGATAATTATCATTGCCGTAGGTGTGGGAAGCCAGGGCACTTTGCTAAACGATGTCATGCTGAAAGGCCACTCCAAAGGGGGAAATATGATAATTTGTCACAGGAGCAGAGGGAATGGATCAGATGTTTCGATGCTCCATGACGGGACATAGAGCTGAGCAATGCGGAGACCGTGTAGATAATCCCGGACAGCCCGTAGCTAGATGTAGGGAGTGTCAGAGTACCACACATAGTACAGTTCAGTGTAATTGGAAGAAGACTAAGTCACCCGATGAAGAAAACAAAAGCCAGAAGAATCGAGCTGGGGAACTTAATAACTGTCACTACAAGTGATGATGTAGCGAAGTTGGTGGTGGTAAAAGGCATGTGCGGGAATTTACATTGTGAGATACTTCTGGATACAGGAGCTTGTAAATCTTTGATTAGCCAACGGACCTATGAAATTGCGTCAGGGCCAGATACTAATCTCCGACCTTATCGAGGCGGTGGTTTGGTGTGCGCCAGCAGTGATGCAATGGACATATTGGTGATTGGTGAATTTCCAGGTACAATTAGGTGATAAAAAATATAATCAGGAATTTGTGGTAGTGAGGGAACTACCCTCAGCCACTTCCAAAATTTTGGCAGTTGATTTCATATTCGCACATAGCCTAAGTATCACTGCCAACCCGCTATGTATAAAGGTCGGGGAAGAGGAACTTCATTTGGTGACCGAGGGAGGGAGTGTTTCTCGCGTAGAGTTCAATCCTTCTTTTGTGATAACTAAAGCAGTTCCTCCATCCGAGGAAGAGGATTTTGTGACAAGTCATTGTGTCACGAATGAGACAGACATTCTGGAACCTTACACATACGGAGCAATAACGTTAAAGACAGCGTTAAGTGGGTGGGAGGTAGGAATGTTTATGCCAAACACTGGTAGTTCAATTGCGGCAGTGTTGTGGCCAGGTATTGTAAGTCCAGTGGATAATGGGGCAATTGGGGAAGGGACATGTTTCACCATCGCGTATGGGAATCTAACCCCTGACAGGATATTTATAGATGGGGAATATAGGGTAGGTACTGTATCCCCTTACAAAGAAGTCAGGTGGGGGGAGGAGCAAGTGAGTCAAGGGGGAGAGCAGCTCACTAGTGTAGTGAGTGAGGATAGACTCAGGAAACTGTACACGGAGGTAGATCAGATGACGATTCCTTTTAGCCGGGAAAATGAAGCATTAAAAAGGCTAATAAGGACACACCCAAATGTTTTTCCGATACCCGAGGACCCACTTACTACTTCACCATACTTTTATCATCACATATGTGGGGATGGTCCGGTAGTGAACCGTAGGCCATACCGTATACCAACGAAGTGGCATGATCAAGTACGTAAGCAACTTGAAGATTTACGTAGACAGGGGATTATCAGGCCTTCTCGTTCACCTTATTTTTCACCACTAGTTCCAGTAGTTAACAAGGATGGTAGTTTGCGGATCTGTTTAGACTTTAGACATTTAAATAAGCAGATAGTTACAATTCCTTTCCCTTTGCCCAATATTGAGCATATTCTTTCACAGTTAGGTGAGAATAAGTACTTCAGTAATCTAGACTTAAAGTAGGGTTATCACCAGATATCTTTGGATGAGGAGTCTAAGCCTCTCACGGCTTTCCCCTCCCCTGAGGGGCACTGGGAGTATTGTAACCTTCCTTTTGGATTAAAAGATGCGGCGGCTTGTTTCCAGCGTATAATCAATGAAGTCATGATCGGTCTCACGGGAGAGATAACCCATACTTTTTTATATGACATTATTATTTATGGAAAGACATTTGATGCTCATGTTCATAACCTAGATGAGGTCTTGGGACGTCTATAAGGGGCAAAGCTAACTGTTAAATTGTCGAAGGGTAGTTTCTTTAAACAGGAAGTATATTTTTTAGGCCATGTCATCACAACAGAGGGATTACGTCCTCAGCCAGAGAAAATCCGTGCAGTCCAAGATATTGCGGTTCCCAGCACATTGAAAGAACTCCAGAGTTTCTTGGGGTTGATAAATTATTATCGCCGGTTCGTGGAAAATTTCTCCAAGATAGCGGCACTAGTCACGAAACTTACTCGTGGGAAGAAAGACGTAAAGAACACGAGACAGAGCGTGGAGTGGAATGCGGAGGCAAACAGCACATTCTGTGAACTTAAACGAAAGTTAGCGGAAGATGTATTGCTGGCTTTTCCTCATTTTGATAGACCTTTTGTGTTAACTACGGACGCCAGCGGTACGGCGATTGGCGGAGTTTTACAACAGAAAGACGATCAAGGGTTCCTTCGGCCATTAACTTTTTTCAGCCGTGCTCTAAATAAAGCAGAGTTGAGCTATGCTACGATTGAGCAGGAAGCGTTGAGCATTATTTACGGCTTGAAGGTGAACAGACCACTTATTTTGGGTTATGAGATATTGATTCAGACCGATCATCGACCTCTTACTTGGTTGTTTAATGTCAATGCAGCTTCAGTGAGGATTGCAAGATGGCAAATTCAGGTAGCCGAATGTGACATCAATGTTGAATATTTACCAGGGCAGCAGAATACTGTAGCAGATGCCCTATCTCATTTGAGAACTACTCAGTCTAATGACGAAGATGAAGTTGCACTACTTGTAAGTCCAGGTGCTGTGCAAGTAGACAAAATAGATTGGGATGTCACTGAGATAAGGCAACAACAAGATTCACACCCAGTGTGGGATAAATTAAAGAGTTATTTACGGAATGAGACCACAGAGGTACCAAAATTGCCAGCAATGTTGGACTGCTTTCATTTGTTGCCAGACGGTTTGCTCTATAAGAATGAGAGTCGGTCATTTGGCATAGGGGAAGTACTCCAAATTGTAGTCCCAGAAGATAGCGTTCACTCTGCACTTAGACTCGCTCATTGCTTACCGTTATCTGGTCATGGTGGAATCAAGATTACTTTAACTCGCGCGAGACAGTTTGCATACTGGCCCCAGATGGAGAGGCATGTCGTGGAATTTTGCAAGCAGTGTACCCTGTGTATACATTCGAAGCATTCGGGGGACACCCCAAGCCCGCTTCTCCGTTTCCCCGATATCACTGCACCATGGGTCAGGTGTCATATGGACTTGATTGGTCCACTAAATAGATCAGAGGAAGGGCATTATTATGTCCTGACTTTCATTGATGCGATGACTCGATCTCTTATCGTGGAACCATTAAAGTCTAAATCTGCCGAAGAGGTGGCTAGGGTGTTTATGAAGCGAGTTATTTGAGTTTACGGAACTCCACAACAATTAGTCACTGATCGGGGTACTGAATTTGTTAACAAAGTGTTTCAGGAATTGGCGCGTTTGTTGCACATGAAACATGTGAACATTACTCCTTATCACCCATCCTCTAATGGACTGGTGGAAAGGGCAAATGGTACTGTTATTCAGATAATACGTACCATGGTGGAACAGAACGCTAATCATTGGCATAGGATGGTACCAGTTGCTATGATGGCCTATAACTCTGGATATAATTGGACTATCCATGATACTCCTTACTTCTTGTTGTTTCTCAGAGATCCACAGATGCCTTATCATGTAGTGCAAGACCCATCTTTGAAGTACAACCTTGAGGATATACCTAATTTATTTGCCGCCATGGCAACAAAGGTTTTCGAAAGATACCAAGACTTTCTCGATCGTGCGAGCACTGAAAATGAGAACAGAAGGGCAATGAGATATGTAATAAAACCACTCTTGGTAGGGGACCGTGTCTATGTGAAGACTGTCCCTACCAGGGGGGTGGCAAGGAAATTGGAACCTTTGTTTTCAGGACCCTATCCTGTAATTGATGAAGTAAATGATGTTGTCATCAAAGTTCGCCCCATACAAGGGGGGAAAGTAACCACTTTACACACTGACAGGGTGAAAGTTGTCCCGGAGGAGTGTATTACTAGGAAGCAGAATCGTAATGCGAGAATGGCTTATCCTATTCATGAAGGTGGGGAGACTAGGGATAAAGGGGAAAATGAAGGTGAGGAGATAAATGAGGAAGAATGTATCCCAGGGCCTGTAATTGACTTTAGTTTGCCTTCTCCTCAAATAAGTCAGGCTATAGGCAGTAATGCAACTGGCAACTCGAGTGGCCAGGCGAGTGCACTGGGTGCGAGTCAAGGGCAAGTGACAGCTGATTGTCATGGCCAAACACCGCCTCCCTCACCTCCCTCAGCACACTACTCCACACCTCACACTCCACCACATTGCAGATACAGTTTGAGATCACATTCTAGTGTCCCAGACTACCCGTTGTGTATGGACAGACCTATAGAGTATCAGACTGCACAAGCAAAAGCACCTAGTGTGACTGCGACACAAACCGAAGTGACTGGGTTTTTTACTAAATGAATAAACGGTAGTCAGGTGAACTTGTGGTTATAGTTTTACGAATCTCTTGCATATGATTGCTTGGGTTTGGGTGAGTCCATCCCAATTGCAATCGAGAGGACCACAAGAGGAGACACCTGCCAACATGGTATTGGTGTTTTCAGCTGCGGGTCATTTTATGATCACAGGAAATAATTATGTAGTTCCATTTGTACTAAATAAGGAGTTGTTCCAACCTCTACTTGTTGCTCGCGACTTGAGTGATGCCATTTTGTGGAATGTAGGCCACATGGATAATGGCAGCACTCTAGTTGCCTCATTACATAATACTCTGCATTCATTTCAAAATGAATTTGATGCTCGTTATCAGGATTTGAGTAATTATATAGACTATCTCATGTCGGATCATCCATGGAGTCGTCGCTCCCTGAGAGGTGCGATCGACAGATTGGGGCAATTTGCCAATTTCTTGTTTGGAACAGCTACTCAACAACAGGTTGATGATATTCATGCTAGATTAGGGAGCATTGAGACGATGTCAGAGAAGAAGGGATCAGTATTAAATGTTCATTCCAAGGTATTGAATAGCACAATAAGGAATGTGTCACACATGCAGGCAGCACTGTTGAAGATACAGAAGGCTGCAAACATTTCTTACAGCATCATAAGACTGTATTCACTGAAGACTTTAGAGTTGGAAAGTGAGGTAAAGATGTATGAGGCATTGTTTAACCTTCAACTCGCCTTGTCTGACATCATACCTGATCATTTTAGGATCAGTTGGGTATACAAGAGATGCTTCAGGCTAGGCTGAGTTTAGATATTGTCCCTAACGAAATCTTACTGAAGTTATTAGGGAATATATCACTCAAGGAGCCGGGTCTACTTTTCCCAGTGAAGCCAGAATATCTAGCGCAGTACCGTGATTTCATCAAAGTTGTACCTCGAGGTTACATGTCAGCTGTGTGCTTTCATTTACTAATACCGGTGTTAGGTGACCCTTCTGATGTATTTGACATCTTTAGGATCACCTCACTTCCTTACAGTGTGCCTGCTACAGAGGTCTACGTGAAACTAACTCCCAAGTTTAATTTTCTTGCTTTCACAGAAGACCGCCTCCATTATGTGCTGTTTCAAGATTTCACCAGTTGCAGGGACCACCAGGACTTGGTGATCTGTGAACCTTTAGGATCAGTTTACCACGTTTTGACTCCTTGTGAGAGTGGTTCTTTTAACAGAAACAATGTTACAAAGCTCTGAAGAAAAGAAATATTAACTTTCAGTCTAGTTTTTGTGAAACTGAAAAACCACTGGTTTTTCTTCACTGCACAACCTTTGCAATTTATGTTGAAATGCGCAGTAAATCCTATTAGGAAGACAGTGCAAGTTGTTAAGGGAGTAGGTAAATTGGTCTTGGGAGATGGCTGTAGTGCTCACAGTGAAGCCTTGACTCTTCCTGCTTATGCATCTCTCACAGTAAATACTAAGCTCACTGTTTACCCCCATCTCTTAAACCTCAGTACCTCATTCACATATGCTGAACTTACGGCTATCAAGGACTTACCCATTCTAGGACCTAACCTTAACATTGCTCCTCAAACCTGGATGATCTCCTTAAATATCAAAGTCAGTTGCAGTTGATTGAACCTCTCAAACCCTTCAGTTCCTCCAATATCTTCTGGTACTATGTCCATGCTGGAATAGCTCTCTTTCTGGTTTTCCTGTCTGCATATATCCTTTACTAGTGTTACACCTATGACTGTGGGTGTGGATGTTGCAAACTTGGGTCTATACTCAGACGTCGACGTGCACAGAACCCCACCATGCTCTACTCACGACGAGGACGTGTGATTTAATCTTTGGGGGGAAAAATGTCGGGAAGCCGACATGGCTCTCCTCAGGCAGATGTAAGCAGACACACAGCTCTAACAGGTGTGGATACAAGTACACCTGCTGGACGTGAGTTTAGGGTGACACAAGGACAGAAGAGAAAGAACAGTGAGTTTGATGTTAGCTCCACATATAGCTGCAGACAATAGGTATGGGGAGGTGGAGTAAAGGAAGGAAAGTTGAGAGAAAGTAAGTGAAAGCTGAAGAGAAAGTAGGAGAGAGAGAGAGAGCAAGAGGAGTGGTGTGACAGTAGAGGTCAGGCAGGGCATGGGAACCCATGTTGACACAGAAAAATCTCCCGTGGGAAACATGCTGACCTCTGCATTTACTACCGTGGGATACATGCTGACCTCTGCATTTGCTCGAGCCTCTTCGATGGATGACGCGCAGATGACGTGTGGATGAAGGTGGTGGATGAGTGGGTGAAGCCATCACCCACCTCGCAACCATGTGAACTGCTGGTGAACATTGGCAACCCTCGAGGCCACGACAGGAGTAGTGTAGGGCATACAGTAGCAGAGGTCGGAGTAACATCGTGGAGAGAAGACGTGAGCCCCAGGGCAGCGGATACGTCAGGGTGAATGCGTAACCGAAACGACTGATGAGTGTGTCTAAGGCAGTCGTGAAGGGGAGGGATCTCGATCTGCTGCGAGTGAGAGGAAGTAGTAGTTCCAAGGACGACAATGAGAGTACTTCTGCTAACTGTGAGTAAAAGTACAAGTTAGCATAATCACGGTTACAACTTGTGAACAGCGGTAATTGTCAGGAGAAATTTATGTTTTCATCCTTATCCTGGCGTGAGGTCGCTAGACGTCAGGGTAAATTTACGTTTCTCAAAAGGGTAATGATATTGTATAACTCGTGTACACAATATATAGCTCTGTGTGCTAAGAATGACTATCGAGTCATTTACTGAGAGAGAATAGACTTGTGAAATCGAGCAGCGATTTCACTCTATGTTGGCTCACTTCGCCAATTCTCTAGATTCAAGAATTTATAGACTTTCACAACGGTACGCAGCAGAGACTAGACGCTCTATTAGGCTGCAATATTGTACTGTTAGCCTCTAAGAAAGTTAGTTTCGCCCCTTAAAAATAAAAAAAAATGATAATAATACAGATAAACAGGATCTTGGCTGAGCCAAACTCCTAGCTAGCACAATGGATTTAAGGATTAATGCCAAAAGCTGGCCTAAGTACCAGTCGTGATTTAATACAAAAAGTTGTGCTAACGAGTAGTAGCAGAACTATATTAAATAAGTGGGAAAATTAAACACGACTGTTACATTTAACAAAGCTCAAGAAACGAACTGTAAATTTATTAAATACAAGCAAATAAATTTACGTTACAAGACTCCAATTCAAAGAAAGTGAAGGAATGCACTCACTCACTCAGACAAACAGCTAAATATTTCAAAAAAAAAAAAACTTAAGCCTAGGGAAAACCAGAAAATACTAATCGGTATGGATGAAACAGAGCTGCTGTGACGATCACCAAAGTGGGTGGGAGCTGCAGGAGACACGCCAATATAAGCTGAAATCTGAAACCCCTAAGAAAGCACTAAAGCCTAGAAAGGCATCCCGCGTCGCGCCGTGTCTACAGGCAGACTGAGCTCCGGTTTGAATACTCGGCGCGGTGAGAGTGGGAGGTGTGCGCGCCGGCGAATAACGGCTCAGAGGAGAACACGACAATTCAAATTCATGGGACGATGTCACAACTTACTAAACATAACGTTACAATGTAGAAAATTCGTGATAGTAATATCTGCTCATAGTCGGGACTAGTAGAGAGGCTCCTTGTTACTTAGGAAGAAACGGGAGAAGATTTTAATATTTAAATATGTTTATTGTATTGAGTGGTTAGAAACTAATGTAACAGTGTCGGTGACTCATAACATTTAAAATATAACATAATCTAAATAAGTGAATAAAAGAGAGTGCTTTAATTATAGCAGCACTAGTATGTATTTAAAGGATTAAATATATAAGGTTGACTTTAAAGCCAGGAAATAAAGAGTGCTTTATTATAAAAGTGTTAGTAATTAAGTGAATTACGTGTAGATGATAAAGTGCGGGGGTAGTAAACGGTATCCAGCATGGAACATTTAATTAAATTGAAAAGAGGTGGAAAAATACCTCATGATTTTCATGTGTGTAAATTTATTGTAGATAATAGTTTGATAATTAAAACCTAGAAAAACCATATCATTTATATTTCTTCTAGTTCCCAGTTCTGAGTTTATATGAATAGTGACAATCAAAGTCACGCATGCCAGTGTCTATTGTTTCATGCTACCAAAGTAATAAATAAGGGAGACTAAATATTTCTGGGATAAATATCATTGTTGTACTCGGGGGGGGGGGGGGCACGACAAATGGTGACAGCCCTGGAGATAGTTATTTTAATTATTACCAATACCAGAGTTGGGAATAATTAATGTAAATAACTTAAAGGAACTGGAAGGAAGAAATAGTGAATAGTGAATATTTTTTCTTTTAATTTTTTCTGCAAATGAGTCACTCCAATTGGAAAGGCGACCCAAACCCAGTAAAGAAATATTTTGATTCAGACGATTCTGACTCTGTTTCTGACGATTCTGACATAGAAGACTCTGACACAATGAGTACACCACCAAATGATCCTACCACTTCGGGTAGTGTTGGGAACACTACAGGGAGTACAGGGGGAGATATTGCACAGTTATCGAAGCAGTTGTCACAGGCCATCTCAGATAATAGTAAGAATCCCATGCAACATTTGGGGGCTATGAAATATTTTTGTAGTTCAAAATTTCGCTCCTCAACGGAATATCCGGGAAAACGATTGGAGCCAGACGTTATGATCTGGTTACATGACATAGAGATGAGGACCAATGATAATAAGAAGTGGACTACGAAAGGGAGAATGGAAGTGGTTAGGACATTTTTGCTCAGTCCTGCGCAAGAGATTATGGAGATTTTAATCCGGGAATCTCGTGGGGACTGGGATGTTTTCAAAGCTAGTGTGAGGGAACAATACTATACTGAAGAGAGTCTAGAGATATTACACCGGGAGTTACTTGCGGCAAAAAGGAACCCCGGGGAAACTCCACTTCACTACTTCTACAGGTTACAGAGTCTGGGGGATAGGATTGTCAGATTACGTGCAAGTTTTCAGGATTCAGTAAATCTTATCATTATCAATAATTTTTTGGAAATGTTTCCTAAACAATATGTTGCACAAATTCCCCAGAGTCGATACAGTAACCCAGTAGAGATAGCGAAGGAGAGAGTCAAGTGGGCAGAAAAGACAAATTCGCCTCTGTCAGAAGACAATGTACTGAAAGAAAAGAAATGGAACGGATGCTAGTGTCAACCCAGCAAGCAATGTGAGTGCGTCGCCAAGGCCAAAGGTTCAGCCGAACACTGGGGCAAGAAATCGTGCGAGCACGAGTGGGCCAGTTCAGTGTGGCTCAGAAACTCATCAGGGCTCATGAGGTGCAAGTTCCCATGCTAATTTACCTGACAATAATGATTGCCATAGGTGTGGGAAGCCAGGGCACTTCGGTAAACGATGTCATGCGGAAAGGCCGCTCCAAAGGGGGAAATATGATAATTTGTCACAGGAGCAGAGGAAAAGGATCAGATGTTTTCTTTGCTCCATGACGGGACATAGAGCTGAGCACTGCGGAGTCCGTGTAGATAATCCTGGACAGCCAGTAGCTAGATGTAGGGAGTGTCAGAATACCACACATAGTACAGCTCAATGTAATTGGAAGAAGAATAAGTCACCCGATGAAAAAGAAAAAAGCCGGAAGAATCGAGCTGGGAAACTTAATAACTGTCACTACAAGTGATGATGTAGCGAAGTTGGTGGTGGTAAAAGGCATGTGCGGGAATTTACATTGTGAGATACTTCTGGATACAGGAGCTTGTAAATCTTTGATTAGCCAACGGACCTATGAAATTGCGTCAGGGCCAGATACTAATCTCCGACCTTATCGAGGCGGTTGTTTGGTGTCTGGCAGCAGTGATGCAATGGACATATTGGGATTGATGAATTTCCAGGTACAATTAGGTGAAAAAAATATAATCAGGAATTTATGGCAGTGAGGGTACTACCCTCAGCCGCTTCCATAATTTTGGGAGTTGATTTCATATTCACACATAGCCTAAGTATCACTGCCAACCCGCTATGTATAAAGGTCGGGGAAGAGGAACTTGATTTGGTGACCGAGGGAGGGAGTGTTTCTCGTGTAGACTTCAATCCTTCTTTTGTGATAACTGAAGCAGTTCCTCCATCCGAGGAAGAGGATTTTGTGACAAGTCATTGTGTCACGAATGAGACAGACATTCTGGAACCTTACACATACGGAGCATTAACGTTAAAGACAGCGTTAAGTGGGTGGGAGGTAGGAATGTTTATGCCAAACACTGGTAGTTCAATTGTGGCAGTGTTGTGGCCAGGTATTGTAAGTCCAGTGGATAATGGGGCAATAGGGGAGGGGACATGTTTCACCGTCGTGTATGCGAATCTAACCCCTGACAGGATATTTATAGATGGGGAATATAGGGTAGGTACTGTATCCCCTTATGAAGAAGTCAGGTGGGGGGAGGAGCAAGTGAGTCAAGGGGGAGAGCAGATCACTAGTGTAGTGAGTGAGGATAGACTCAGGAAACTGTACACGGAGGTAGATCAGATGTCGATTCCTTTTAGCCGGGAAAATGAAGCATTAAAAAGGCTAATAAGGACACACCCAAATGTTTTTGCATTACCCGAAGACCCACTTACTACTTCACCATACTTTTATCATCACATATGTGCGGACGGTCCGGTAGTGAACCGTAGTCCATACCGTATACCAACGAAGTGGCATGATAAAGTACGTAAGCAACTTGAAGATTTACGTAGACAGGGGATTATCAGGCCTTCTCGTTCACCTTATTCTTCACCACTAGTTCCAGTAGTTAAGAAAGATGGTAGTTTGCGGATCCGTTTAGACTTTAGACATTTAAATAAGCAGATAGTTACAGATCCATACCCTTTGCCCAATATTGAGCATCATCTTTCATAGTTAGGTGAGAATAAGTGCTTCAGTAATCTCGACTTAAAGCAGGGTTATCACCAGATATCTTTGGATGAGGAGTCTAAGCCTCTCACGGCTTTCCCCTCCCCTGAGGGGCACTGGGAGTATTGTAACCTTCCTTTTGGATTGAAAGATGTGCCAGTTTCTTTCCAGATTATAATCAAAGAAGTCATGATTGGTCTCACGGGAAAGATAACCCATACTTTTTTGGATGACATTATTATTTATGGAAAGACGTTTGATGTTCATGCTCATAACCAAGATGAGGTCATGGGACGTCTATAAGGGGCAAAGCTAACTATTAAATTGCCGAAGGGTAGTTTCTTTAAACAGGAAGTATATTTTTTAGGCCATGTCATCACAACAGAGGGAATACGTCCTCAGCCAGAGAAAATCCGTGCAATCCAAGAAATTGCGGTC